>JAWMAG010000013.1:11115000-11237500 GCA_037013455.1 Ceratitis rosa | reverse complement strand
TAATTTTTTCTCTATTATTTTGAGGTTTTATTACATTAATATTTTGTTATTTTGTTGTTGTAACGAACCCGGTTCTTTGGTCTATAGCTGGACTATTACTCAGCCGAATGTGTATATATATATATATATTTCATTAATTCTATAAGTATATATATACATATATTTCATGTATATAGATATACATGTGGTATATATGTTTTTATAATTCTAATTTATATATAAATATAGGTATATATATATATATATATATATATATATATATATATATATATATATGAATTTTACATCTTGTCTTCTTCTTCTTCTTGTTGCTGTAAAGGCTCCAAGGCCTTTGGCCTATATCTTTTTTAGATTTATTATTGTAATTTTTTTCATTATTTCTATTTTTATTTTTAATCTATTTTCTGTTCTTTATTTATTTCTTATTTTATTTTATTTTTATTTTTTACTTTTAAAGGGTTAATATAATTATAATATAACCACTGTCTATTAAAAAAATTAGCAAAGATTAAGCTAATTTCTTTAATAGACAGTGGTGGAGTGTTTTTTATCCTGTCATGCGCCTATAAATAGACTACATCAAATGAAATGCGTTTATCAGCGAAATTAAACTGTTGCGCTGAGGTTCGTGATTTTCATAAGATTTTCGCTCGAAATATGTTGTTTTATATTTAAAAAAATTTAGTTGAGTGAATACTCAACTCTCTTCTTCTTCAGTTTTCAGTACATCTCCGTTATGTTAAGCGGCTATCTGTCACGCTCCATACAAATTTCTGACAGTACAGTTGTCACAAATGAAATGCCGCAAGAGAACCACCAATGGCAACACAGTTTCTTGCTGACTTGGCTTGCGCAGATAATTGGAAAGTGCTGGTCTATTTTGCACGTTTGTGCCAACATCTAAATCCTAGCATTTGCCTGAAGGGTATTGTAAGAGGTGTGAGCCAAAGGATGTAACGACTATAAGAGTTCGAAGTAAGCAATAGTAAGAAATTTGCAAGCATAAATAATAAAAAAATGAAATTTTCGTGCCTTTTCTACCATTAAATATCGTCTAATGAGTCAAAAAGCCATCAGCAATGAGTGCTATACGCCAGCAAGTATGCAACGCCGAGAAATAGTAAATTGGAAATTCCACTGCTTTTTAACAATTATGCAAAGAGGCAAGTTAATGCTTTGAAGCTTGCATGATTAACCCGTTGTTAGGGCACTGATGACTTTAGCTGAAGGCAATTTGTGTCAAAAGAAATAATAAAAAAAAAAAATTAAAAAAAAATAAAAAAAAAATAGAAAAGTCTGCGAAATTAACAAACCAAAATATGGTTCTTTTTGCAAAATACACTAAAAGCTATTTATGTTTGCTAAATGTAGAAATGTAGAAGGAAATAATTACTGTCTAGCTAATCTCTGACTCACCTGATTAACTGCTTGAGTGGCAGGCAAAGCAGTGGAAGAAGTGAAAAGGGGCAGCGCTGTGGCTTTTTTGGGCACTTTTTCTTCCATTATTTTGGGTTTCCCCTTCTCAATTCTTAATTACTCTTTTTACAGTTGTTTGAAGCATAAAATAACTTCAGTTTTGTAGAAGATTAAAAATTTGCGTTTAATAATTAAAACTTCAAAGGAAGTAGAGGCAAGAGATGGAGTATTTTAATATTCTTTTACTACCAGAATCATACGCTTCGCTTTGTTGGTGTCAACAGTAGTCACATGGTAGATGGTGCCTACTTTTACTGGCTTTGGAGTTTTTATTATTACAGAAGTCACTCCATAAAAATTACTCTGAAATCATGCTCAGCACCGACAAGTCCGGAGAGCTCTATCCAGATCAATGGTTGATCTACAAGGTTTAAAGCCATACGTACCTAAATCCATCACACTTAGACTTATCCCACGATAATGGCTACACGATGTGGGGCTCTCTCTTCTTAGGGATAGAGTACACTAAGGTACTCGCATCAGCGTGTATGGTTTTGTGCGGCCAGAATCTGTGAAGACGCTGATGTATACAGCTTGATAATTCTTTGCTGCATGAAGAGCTTCTCCGATAAGCCATCGGCATCTGCTTAGTTATTCTTCAAGTACCGGATTGATATTCAAACTTCGTCATAGAAGCATAATGAAGCGTCTGCTCTATCGTCATCGATTGTAAATACGGTTTAACCTTCTCGATTGGTTGTACTTTTACTCCAATCCAGCAGGTTAGAGTTTTCCCTCTATGGATTCAATAGACACTGAACATCAATCCCAAGATCACGTCTTTGGGTTTGACATAAGTGTGTGCTCCAGTCTTGTAGAGGAAGAATATACCGTAGACCTCTTCTAAGTGGATGCGAGGCTTTGTATAGGAAAAGATTTGCAAATACCGATTATGGTTTTCTTGGTGATATCTCGGAAACTGCAACCTCATTAGAGATCCACTGTACCTATCTGCCATACGTCCTGCACATTAGACTTCCAGCGTATGGTCTTTAAATCTTCTGAATGTGGCCACATTTTATCATACAAATTTCGAATACAGTTTCTCAAGCTCATCGTACTCATGGGAAAAAGCGGCTTTCTCTCCACTGCACCCCTGTAATCTCCATTGCATCAGCTCTTCTCTGGATTTTGTCGAAAAGCAATAGGTTTCCCTAGCCTGCACGAAAGTAGTTTTGAATACACCACACAGCATACTTAAATCAAATGATGAGTGGGGGAATGAAAGCTGGAAAAAAACCGGCTGGCATTAAAGCAAAGTCGTGCTGTCCTTGTGGTGGCTGGCGGCCTTTTTTTTGCTGTACAGAGGCAGATGAGTATCTTGATGACAATGAGTTACTAATGGAGACATATCTGCCATCTATCCGATTCATGATTGATTTGATTGCGCCATTGTTGATCCGTTGACCGCCATGTGGCTTAATTTGTTGTCTTCTGCTGATACCTGGTGGCGCAGACAAGCACATTTCGCGCCCGAACGACCAGCCTCAAATCATCTGGGTAAACTCTGTCGTCAAATACATTTTTGGTCCCATCGACCTTTATTTCTATGGAAGCGTTCGCTCAAGTTAGCGATAAGTTTGACAACTTCGCTTTGATTTGTACTTTAGCGAGATGTTCAACAACCAGAATGAACGACTGAGTAGCTGAGCCTTTATCTCACCTAAAATTTGCCCACTGTAGTACATTCAGACAGGGCTGCGTCTCATCCGTCCTTGCTCCGTACTTCGCATTTCTTGGAGAGGGCAGTGATGTGACACCTTAGTCTTACGAGGACATAAACAAGCTAGGCATGCAGACCTTTCCAATTAACTGGGTTTAGGTAGAGGCATGTCTTTCAGTAGTGGTACAAGTACAAAAACACAACTGATGCTGGCTCTTACCGGCATAGCTATTTAAACATGGCGGAGGAGAGCTGAAAAGGTGCCTGCATCAGTTGCTTTGTACAATATAGTTTGACGAAAGATTGCCCGACGATTGGAATCTAAGCGTGCTCTGTCCAATCCATAAAAAGGGAAAAAGGGGACCCAGGTCTGCGCAAATAACCATTGGATAAGCCTCCTTAATATCGCCTATAAGGCCACATCGATCATATTGTACGAGTATGCAAGACTAAGGTCCACCGTCAACAAACTAATTGGACCTTAACAATGTGGTTTTAGGCCTGGTAAGTCAACCATTGATATTCACAATGCGCCAAATCTTATAAAAGACCCCTGAAAAGAGGATCGATACACACCATCTCTTAAAGCTCCATAAGACTCTGGAAGGACCTGTCCAAGCCGTTCGATACCAAACGAGGTTTCAGACAGGGTGATTCCTTATCGGGGAAGGTACATTCCTCTATAAGAGTGTACAGCTGCTCGCGAATGCCGATGATATTGACAACCGCTTAGGTTTTGTTTTCTCCAAAAGGATGCCACAGACGATGAATACGATAAGCTGTACGAGTTATACGATGGCATTGATATTGTTCAGCGAATGAAGAGACAGGGGTTGCGGTTGCTGGATCATGTTGACCATATGGATGAAAGCAATCTAGCTTTGAAACTATTCGTTGCAGTACCTGCTGGCGGAAGCAGGCGTAGTGGAAGATCTCCACCTCGTTGAAAGGATCAGATGCAGGATGACAGTGAAGATAAGAGATGAATGGCGCGATATTGTTTATGCGACTATAACAAGAAGATTAAGAAGTCCATTTGCCATGGTCATCATCAGAGAGAGGTCTTCTCTACGAGACTTCGTTTATTGTACTCTGTCTCACTTGGTGGGTTCCAAGCACAATTACTTGGGCTCGCTCTTTCATTTAAATTCCCCCAAACGGATGTTTGCTAGCTACCCCGGGTATACTTGGTATACTTGGCCTGAGACCAGAGCTCGTGAGCTATTTTAAACATATATAATATGAAAATATCACTGCAGGCCGCTTCGCCACATGTCTCCATCTGCCTTGATTACATACAAGAACTTCCAATCAACTAAGTTAAAGTCATTTAAAAACTAATTAATTGAATGTTTTTTGCTTTTGAAAATTCCCATAAAGTTTCAACTTCAAAATCCCCTAACACTTGAGTTAATTGCCGATTTAAATTTGAAGTACAGACATTTTTCATTTACTCTTTCCTTTCCATTTTCTTTTCAATTTCAGTTTCAATTTTCATAATGCATTCCCCTCACTTAGTTCGTTCTCTTATTCGCATCTTGCAGCTAATCACTTTCTTTTCACACTTGAGTCTGCCTTTAGGCGCATAAAATTCTTTCATTAAATTCTTCAACGAATTCCAACAGCTAATTGTCAATTCATGTATTATATTTCATACATATATGTAAATCGAGCTGTGAGCACATTTAAGCCACAGCGAAATGCCATTAGAGGTATTAAAGGCAAATGTTGTAGTCATTATATGCACACATCTATACACATATACATAGGTACATACACAAATGTCTGTGGCAAAAATTCAAAAAATCGTCGCTCAAATTTCTTTCATCACTTCTATGCCTAAAATTTTCGTCTGTTTTCCACGTGGCAAATAGACAAATTTCCACTTTATGCCAAAAATTACTTCGCTTGTACATACACACATACATACACGTACGTACATACATATAATATTATAGAATATACAAATTGCCAAGTCATCTTCATTAATAGCCTCGAGGCGTGAAAGTGGCGTTGGTTGAGTTGAGTTGAGTTGGTGGGCGCTTTTTGTTGCGCTGCTTTAGAAAATAATTTTGCTTAGTAAAATAATTTTTCAATATATGCATATGTAGTGGTGTGTGAGTGTGTATGTAAAATTATTCCTTCGTAGGTATTTTTTCATTTAATTTTTTTTTATTCTTTTTGCTGATGGAATATACAACCCCAAATTGGTTGAAATTAGATACTTTACCGTGTGCTTCAAGCATGTATGTGTGTAATTTTATAACACATATATACATACATACATAGAACTTGTAAATTGTACTTTTTAATACTTGTGCATATATTATATTTACAAGAGCTTGTATGTGCTATGAGTTCCACCAAAAAAATTCTTTTCAAATATTTTCATTTAAAAGTTTTAACGCTGTGATTTAAAGGGGTTTCCAATAAGAGGTGCTACTCCGGTAGATGTCACGCTTGGAGCTGTAATTTTTTGACATTTGAGAAGTAAAAAACAACGGCAGTGATAAAAATGGAACGTATTTAAATGACTAAAATTAACTATAAAAATGTTGAAAACCTGACAGGGGCGGGTTCGTAAAACTACAACATTTTTCGTGAAACAACTTGTCGGACCACAATATAGAAACTGGTAGAAACAGTGTAACTATTGGGACAAACTAGTCATATAAAGACTAAGGCACGTGCACTTGGCTCAAGAAGAGCTGATAATAATGCAGCTGTGGCTCAAAGTGTTGAAGAGAAACCCCACTCCTCGTCGATCTTTGGCCATTACACCTTATCTAATATAAAGACTTGGATCTTAATTCTTTTAAAATTCAGTTAACACAAGAGCTTAAGCCGGTTGATCATCAACAACGCAGTGTTTTTGCTAAAAAAAGCCGAAATTTCATCTAAAAATCAACTTGACTGATGAGGACCATTTTCACCTCAATCAAGAAGCAAAACTGTCATATCTGAGGCGCGAAACACCCAAGATTGATTATTGAAAAGCCCGTCATCCATCCTCAACGTGTAACCGTTGCAGTATATGGTCCGTGGGGTCGTTGGACCTTACTTTTTCGAAAATAAGGCTGGAGCAACAACCAGATTTGGATGGTATTGATCTGGACATCGGTTACTCTCAACAAAAAATTACATATTGGGTGTATGCATTAATTCGTGCGGCTTTTTTTTTCGAAAATTAAGACTTTATTGTGAAAAAATTGTTATACATTTAATGTTCAAAGTATTGCCCATCGGAAGCTACGATGTTTGCCCCTCTTTCTGGAAGTTTGTGGATCCCATCCCAAAAGAACCTCCCCCGTCTTGGAGGACAAAAAAGAATCGAGCCAATTTCTGATACCCTGTTCTGAAGTGAAGCGTACTCCAGTGAGGGCATTCTGCATTGATCTGAACAAGTGGTAATCGGAAGGTGCTATGTCTGGGCTATAAGGCGGGTGAGGTAGAACTTCCCACCCACAGTTTTCCAAATAGTTTTTAACTGGCTTTGGAACATGTGGCCGAGCGTTGTCATGATGAAAAATTATTGATATGGGTCTGCTCCCATATTCTGGTCATTTTTCCGCGATGGCCTTTTTCAAATGAATCAATTGTTTCCGGTAGAGGTCCCCATTGATCGTCTGATCCGATTTCAAAAGCTCATAATAGAGCGCACCCTTGTGGTCCCACCAAATACATAGCATAACCTTGGCACCATGGATATTCGGCTTTGCAGTGGATGTCGATGGTTTGCCGGTCTTCGCATACGATCTCTTGTGCTTTGGGTTATCATAATGAATCCACTTTTCATCACCAGTGACAATCCGATGCAAAAATGACTTCTTTTGGTGGCGTTGAAGCAACATTTCCGACATGCAGAATCGACGTTCGACGTCTCTTGGCTTTAATTCATAAGGCACCCAATTTCCAAGCTTCTGTATGAATTCTAATGATTTTAATCGTCTGAATACGGTTGCTTGATCAACTCCGAATACTTTTGCAAGTTCTTCTTGCATCTGGCATGCATCTGCGTCGAGCAGTGACTCCAATTCTTCGTCTTGAAATTTTTTTGGCTGTCCGGGTCGTCCTCCGTCGTCTAAGTCGAAATTACCGCTTTTAAACCATGCCAGCCACTTTTGGCACGTTCGTTCGGCTAAAGCATGGTCACCATAAACGTCCAGTAAAATATGATGGCTTTCGGTAGTACTTTTCTTCATGTTAAAGTAATGAAGAAGAACTCCCCGCAAGAACACTTTATCTGGTACAAATTTCGACATTTTGTTGTTGTTCACGCTAAAACAAATGACATCTACTGAAAACGACGCGAAACGGCAGTACCTTTGAAATGAATATAGCCACAGATGAACACGACGCGAAATAATACTAGTAGAGCCCTCTCTTAGAAGAATACAGTCTTGTAAGTGTAGCCGCTGCGAACATTTGGCTGACTTTTGATTTCCATTATTACTGGCATATCTCCCTCTGTACATTGTAACAAATATCCGATCATCATTTATCTCAAAGAATGCCATTTTTTTTGAATACCAAAATTGCACCTCCTGTTGGAGAACCCTGTAATTACACGTGCTTTCCAACAGTAAGTGTGATGAAAATGACTTAATTCTAGAAATAAACCTCAAATGGTTTGTGAAGTCAGTCCGTCAGTACAAGAGGAAATTTTAGCTGGTTGTACGCGCTCTTTTCAGAAGTCGCAGACTGTTCCCCCTTACTTTCTGTGAATATCAGAGAAATCGATTTTCTATATTTAATGCTACATGGCCTGCTTCAGTGATATTTAACACTGTTATCTAGCTGGATGATCTGCTGTGTAGTGAGATTACTAATTATTAAGAAATAAAAAAATAAAATTCCCTGTGAATCTTTTCTTTAAGTGGGAAAATTTTGCGTTTAGTTCTTTTGAAATGGCATTAAAATTAACTGAGGTTTACCCCTGATGGGTGCTCTCAGCTGGAATATGGCAAGAGTTTTGTAAGCATTTTGTCCAAATTATTTGTCTCTGCGAAGAATCATTAACCTCTGTCTATATCTCTTCACATTCTCTGAATATTTCTTCAATTTTTTGATATTTAACCTTTAAAGATACATTCTTAAACCAAAGTAGCAGTAGAGGAAACTTGAAGGAATGGAAATAGGCCAACAGCCACCTAGGCCTCCAAACCTTTGCGTCCTTAGTAAGTGCTTTTTCTGTTTTACATGCCTTGTGCGTTTCTCTTAGGCTCTTAGTTTGATCATAAAAGAGTGTTACTTGTTAACGTTCGACTTCTTTTTAGTGGAACTGGCTCTGGTGTCCAATATGTGTGGACTTTTCTTATCTCCATCAAACGTTTGATCGCCTCTTTACGTAATGTGACTACTAACGACCTTTTGCTGCTGTAAGAATGCAAGGCATTAATGTCCGCTTGGTTACATAGATAAATATTTATTCGCCTTCTATTAAGCGCTGCGGCCTATAGCATCTCTGATGCCATCCTTTTCCACCGTTTTTATGGAAAATGTTTCGATTGTGCCTTGGCAGAGCAATGACCTTATCATCTCCAGTTGGGCGCATTAAACTACAGCTCTCACTCCGCCATCTGTACTTTTCTCAATCAAGCTGCCTTTGCTAAAGCTGTCCGAAGCTTCCCGAAGGTCAATAGCGGGACAGCATAGTCTATTTTTTTACGCAAGGGCAATACTTCTGAAATTATGCCCTTTGCTAGTACTTTCGCGATGATTAGTAATGGTCTCTTATTTGCCACTGGCATTCAAAATCGCATGCAACGCTTGCGATGGTATTCTTTTGAGTGCTGGGGTGGTGCTGAGCATTGCTAATCTGAAGTCCAGGTTTCCAGATTTATTGTCTTTTGTTCGAAAATATCGGATTACTTATACAAGTTGTAGACGTATAATTAAAAGAAAGTCCAAGGCGAAAGGGTTGGTTTAAGTCCACAAGTGCAACCCTACATCCTTTTACACGTACAAAGTGCTGTAGTATCCTTCTTGTCTCGTTTACTCTACATTGACCTTCCATGAAGACTTGCCATCAGACAGTACTTCCAAGTACTTAGTGCTTAGTTTCGGCTGTAAAGTGATTTCTATCAGCTTCACTTTGATCCAATTTAGAACTTTGCATTTATTTTTAAAGAGATAAATATATCTAAGTCAGTCTTTTAGTATTAACTCGTAAGCTCTAATGAATTACCTGGAAGGAAGTTGGGTTTTTTGTCGCAACAATGCAGTTTTGATCCCACACATGTGGCGTATAGTAAGTTAGAGATCATCTACGTTTAAATAATGCCTCATCCCCTCTCGATTACGTTGAGTAATATTTTGATTATATTCATTTGTTGGGAAGTTAAAAGATCCTTTAGGGCCGGTGGTAATTAAGGTTGATCAGCGGTGCTTTAAACTCAACAATCCAATTTTCATTAATGTTCTGAATGGGAAGTCCCTTGTTTATACATGCTCTCAATGTGGTAATAAAAGTGGCTTAAAGCTTTGACATCGTTAGGTATTCTTGATCAGCTCTAATCAGCTTGTGGTAGTGGTAGCCCAGCGGTCTCTGAACTGATTCAAGAACTGAGAGAGATTGTGGAGATTATCATTATACTCCCTTGTCCTTTAAACTGCCTAGATCCTACTTGGCTAAAATCGTTAGCACTTAAGAAAGATGGTGACCGAAGTGAGTAGTCTGACACGATATCAATCCTATATTCTTAATTTACATAGCTGGCATGCGGCTGACTGTATGGATTCCAAGAGACTATTTACCCAAAAGTGGATACTAAGAGAGCGGGCAGAGCAGAGAAAAAAATCCCTTTGAGCCCAAGATCAAGCTTAACTAATAATGAAATGTTTTTAGGCAAGAAATATATCTACCCTAAAAGTAGTAGCGATAATCAAGTGGCTTTTTTGTGCCCTCATCTTCATTTGAAAGAAACCCTAACCTAAAAAGGAGGTCAGGATTTAAAATAAAAGATGTATTTTCCACAGAAATCTGTATTACCGTCTGTTTAATTTACATAAAATCTTCACTTAAAAGAAAGAAATTGCTACAGAGATCTCCAGAGAATACGTCCCGCATAGGAACCATCTTCGAAGTATAAGACCGTGAATCTATTTATTCGCATCCAATTCAGAATCTTAGTGGTACATTTCCTTAGGAGTAAATTCTTATCCCAATCGTTTTTGACACGTATTAAGACCTCGCAGGGAGCAGTAAGTTTTTTGTTGTTTAATCCAATACACAGTTTTATTCGCGGTAGATATGCAAATCCAGAGAAGAGGGTCTATGTTCAGCATAAAATTTAGGAAAGGTTTTCCTGTGCTACTAATATTAATTTCTTCAGCGTCTTCCATCTGTGAGAGTTGCACCATCACCTATCACCCATTGATAGTAATAGCTCGCTCCTGAAATTTCGAATTCTGAGCAAATTTTCTACCAAGAATATTATCTGCCTGATATACAGCACTCCTCACTGAGAACAAAACCGCATCTTGAAGTGCGTGGTTACTTGTAAATATACCGAGGTCCGAGCTTTTGGAGTTGGTCCTCATAGAGTTCACCCATTAAATATCTGATCCACGTATCCCTTTGTACCATCTAAAGTGGTATTCAGTGCTTTTGTGTTAACAATGAAGGCAACTCTTTCTTTCTCTCTCTGAGGATGTGCCAAGTGTGAGCACTCAATAGCCCATTAACCCTCAGCCACATCCAGTTCATTACGCGCATTTAAACGATTTAATTTTAAAATATAATTTCTATTTATACAAAATTCAATTGAAAAGCTTTTAGTGAAATTAAGAAGAAGAAGAAGAGAAAATTAAAGAAAAATATAAGAAAATTAAATAATATAAAATAATGAAGAAAATTGCAGCCCGATAAATATGGTTGTAGAATTAGTACGCCACTGTGAGTGTGTTTCCTTATAGGTATACACTACAGTAAGTCCATGCATGTGGTGTGTGTGTGTGTGTGCGTGTGCGCGCTAAGTGCCATGCAAATGCCAATAATCAACCGCGAATACAGAGGTATGCCACACACACACACACACACACTCAGTCACACACATGTGCAAACACACTTTTGAGCTCATCAAAGCCACAGTGCGACGGCGAAGACAGTCGCGGTGCCACTACCAGGACCACCACCAGCACCACCAATGCCACCACCAACCCAACCAAATGAACCAACAATTGGCGCCACAGGCAACCAACAAGTGCTGGTTAGCACACGCGGTGAGCGGGTAGTTGCAGAAGATGGCATTTGCAATAGCAAAGAGAGAGTGTAGAGAAGTGAAGTAAAGTGAAGTGAAGTGAAGTAAAGTGAAGAGAGTGGAAAGGGGGTGCAGGCAATAAGGCAAGGAAGTAGCTATAACAGCAATGACATTAGCGCTACTTCGTTGATGCTGGCAGCCCCTTAGTTCGTTGCGTGGTTCTGTTGGTGGTGTGTCATATACCATATATTTATATACATATATATGTATGTATATACGCACATTTGCAGGCCACTTTGTGCACACATGCACATACACAGAAGTGAGTATATTGCTTGTCTCCCACGGCGTTTGCTACATGTCTTTTGCCTTTGAATTGCATGTACTTCATTTATAACCCGATGTCTATGGTATATATGTACTATATGTTTGTGTGTGTGCTAAAGGTTGTGTGTGTGTGACACTCTACTCGTGTAAGTAATGCAATCTGTCGCTAAATAACAACAATGGCCACAATTTGCTTATGCAATTCATTAAGTGAGCAGTTTTATTTTGTTTTTGTATATATATATATATATATATACATATATGTATATGGGTGTTTCCATGAAATGGTCCACCGCGATTTAAAAAAATCAAAACGCTCGCAGAATTTTTATAGACACAGAAAATAGTTGTATATATATATATATATATATAGTGGATAGTTTGATATTACATTTACATATTTACAGGCACACACTCGTACATGTGTATATATTTCAATGAAATTTAAAAAAATATCTAAAATATATATGTATCTATAATATGTATAGAAACAATGTTCGTTTAAAACCACTACAACGGTTACAATGAAGTTGAATATTCCAAGAAAGATTATGGCATAAAAATAGTGCTTTAATATAAAGTAGGCGTGGCAGTATTCTTATAAATTGAATATTTTCTATTTCACTGTTGAGACATAAAGATTGAAATTGAAGGCCTTTAATTATACAACAAAAGCTTTGGGGAAAAAATAAATTAAGAGTTGCCACCTGATTAAATTTAATTCAAAAATATTTTATAAAAATAAATAAAAAAATAAATATAAAAATGGGTAAAGAAATCCATGAAAGTTTTTTACAAAAAATATAATTTGATGAAAAGTAAGTTAAGAGTTGCCAACTGATTTGAATTTAATAAAAAAATATTTTATAAAAATAAATAAAAAAAATGGGTAAGGTAAGGAAATCCATGAAAGTTTTTTTACAAAAAATATATATTTTTATGAAAACTAAGTTAAGAGTTGCCACCTGATTTCAATTGAATACTTAATATTTTCTAAAATACATAAACTAACAAAAAATGGCTAGAGTAGAGGAATCCAAGAAATTTTTTTACAAAAAAAATATTTTGGTGAAAAATAAGTTAAGAGTTGCCACCTGATTTCAATTGAATACTTAATATTTTCTAAAATGTACTAACTATCAAAAATAGCTAGAATAAAGAAATCCCAGGAAGTTTACTACAAAAAATATATTTTGCTGAAAAATAAGTTGAGAGTTGCCACTTGAATTTAAATGAACACAAAATATTTTCTAAAAAATAAAAACTATCAAAAAATGGGTAGAATAAAGAAATCCAAGGAAGTTTACTACAAAAAATAAATTTTGGTAAAAACTAAGTTAAGAGATGCCACCTGATTTTAATTGAATAGAAAATATTTCCTAAAATGTACTAACTATCAAAAAATAGCTAGAGTAAAGAAATCCAAAAAAATTAAAAAAAAAATATTTTGTTTGTTTTGAATTTTTGAAATAAAATATTATCAGGTGAAACATCAGATAGTCCGTTTCAAAATAAGGAAAATGGATAATATTTATTTTGAAAAAAAAAATTTAAGGGCAGAGTTTAAATTTTTTTATACGAGTTATTAAACTAAATATAATACTATAGTGAATATATCAGAAGATGTTTATAAAAAAGCTCGCATTATATATTTATATTTAATAGCGTTTATGAGATTATTACATTACTAAAACATGTCTACCCAGTTGCCGAAAGCAATGGTGGTTTTCTGTGGAAACTATTTTAATTTTAGGTAAAAAAAACTCTGACGAAAGTAAAGGAGGTTAAGTGTGAAAAATGTATTTGGACAGAGTGGCCAACCGTTTCAATTTTTTTCATAAAAGTTATGAAGATAAATAGAATACTAAAGAAGAGATGTCAAAAGTTCTTTAGAAATGCCTTACAAGAGAAAAGAGTATTTAGTAGGGTTGCCAAATTGTTTTTATTAATTTTTTGTAGTAGATAATTAGCAGCTGAATAAAATATAAAAAACATTGATTCCAATTTGACGAGAGTCCTGGTGGTTAAGTTTGAAATATATTTTTGAGCCAAGTTGCCAACTATTTAACAAATTTTACTCCAAAAATGATTAAAGTAAATGGAATATTGCAGCATGGGTGTCAAAAGTGATTTGGAAAAGCCCAGAGTTGAAAATATAATTAGTAGGGTTGCTATAGATATTATTACGAAAAGTCAATGAAATACAATTTTACCAGATACGTTTCGAATTTTACTATCATCAATGGAGACTACATATTAAAAATATTTTTTTGGAGAGTTTTGACATGATTTTTATATATATACGAGTATAGTTTCTTAGTAGGGGTTTTTTAAAGGCTAAGAGTTGGCAACGTATTTCAAAGGGCTTGTTAACTACTCACTATTCTTACTCCCTACTTATACTCACAATGAGTTTCTAATTTTCAAGCCCACTACTGACTACTCACAACTCACTACTCACTACTCACTACTCACTACTCACTACTCACTACTCACTACTCACTACTCACTACTCACTACTCACTACTCACTACTCACTACTCACTACTCACTACTCACTACTCACTACTCACTACTTACTACTCACTATTCACTACTTACTACTCACTTTTCAGAACTCTCTGTTCACTACTCTCTCACAAGACTTATACTCACTATTTATATCTACTACTCATACTCACTCCTTGTTTTATATTTTCAAGGCAAATATAGTTCCAATACCTCTTTGAATTTTACTTCATTCTCTTTATTGTTGCGGTCCATTTGAGCAACATTGCTCATGCAACATTTCTTCACCAATAACTCTTTCATGAAATGCTAATTAGTGTCTCCGCTTTTTTCATTTGTAAATTTTACTTTATAAGTTCCAATCATCTCTTCAATTTCTATGCTTAACTCTTGATGATGAAAAACTTTGCAGACACTTTACAAAGGCGAATGCTTCAAAAAAAGAAGAGGAATAATCACATTTTCAATAAGAAGCAGACAAAATTAGCAAAGATATGGAAAATTATGATTTCAAGGTTATAAAGTTAGCGACCGTGAAATAAGGAAAGGAAAGAAATGAAAAGTTTCAATTGCAGGCCAGTCTCTCTTTATGTGTGGGCGGTTGGGTGTGTGTGTGTGTGTGTGCGTAAGGAAACTTTTGTTTAATTATGCGAAAAGAAAAGAAGATAAGCGGAAAAGTAATCACACTAAAGTGGATTGAGGTAAAGATAGTAAATTTTAGTTTTTTTTTGTTTTTTGGAAGGTTCACTAGAAACAAATTTATAGTTTTGTTCTAATGTTTTTGTGAGAAAAATAATTTCGCTAACTGAAAACAAGGGCGAGTAGTTAAAAGGTTAGATATAAGGGTAAAAATATATGGAGAAGATAATCTTCTTGCAAATTACTTTCACAAGACAACTAGCGTATTTAGCAGAACTCTAGAGCTAGCGAATCTTTACTTAATAAACAGTAATTTTCACTGAATTCACTTAATTTAAGTCAACTTAATATAACTTCATTTTACTTAAGTGACTTGAACTTAACTTAATCTTGCTTAAGTTATCTTAACCTGACACAACGTAAGTTTATTTAATTTACTAAACATGAATTCATCTATTTAAACTTAATTCATTATAATTTAGTTTCACTCAACCAAAATCCATAACGTAAATTAACTAAGTTGAACTTAACATAACTTAACTTAACTTAACTTAACTTAACTTAACTTAACTTAACTTAACTAACTTAATATTACTTAACTTAACCAACTTGAAATTAGTTTAACTTAACCAAATCTTCTCAAGTTTATTTTTTTAGTTAATTTGGCTTGACTTATTTAAACCTTAACATAACTTAACTTAACCAAAGCTTAACACAAATTTCTGTATAGTGCTTAAATCAATAAACCTAAATGATGCAATCTTAATAATAAGTTCAGATAAATAACTTAGCTTATCATACCTTAGCCCAACTTAACGGTACTTAGCGTTGCTTAACTTAACCTATCTGTCTTAGCTATGATTCATCTAGTCTAGCACAATTGGATGTAACTAACCGTATTTTTACTTATCTTAACTCAACTTAACTTAACTTAACTTAACTTAACTAAACTTAACTTAACTTAACTTAAATTAACTCAACTTAACCTAACTAAACTTAACTTAACTTAACTCAACTTAACTTAACTTGGCTTTACTTAACTTAACTTAACTTAACTCAACTTAACTTAACTTAACTTAACTCAACTTAGCTTAACTTAACTTAATTTAATTTAACTTTACTCAACTTAACTTAACTTAACTCAACTTAGCATATCTAAACTGTACTTATCCTAATTTAACCCACATATCTTAACTGTACTTAATTTTTATTGGTACAATAACCTACTTAACGTAACGTAACTTAACTTAACATAACTTGCCTTAACTTAACTTAACTTAACATAACTTGCCTTAACTTAATTTAACTTAACTTACCTTAAGGCTACTTAGCAAATCTTTACTTTAATTGATTGTCTTAACTAAACTTAATTTTACTTAGTTGACCTTAACATACTTTAACTTATGGTAACATAACTCATTTTAACCTCACTTATGTAATTTTCTAATTATTACTCTACGTAACTAGCTCTCTTTTCTTTCAACTCTTGATGGCGACCATATATTTATCCTAACCTAGTACACACATATCCTATGTCCCAAGTTCCTTTCATATTTTTAGGCACTAAATTAGTCAAATTCATTAAGTCAAACACACACAACCAGTCTAAGTGCCAAAAATATGTTCTATTCGCCACCGAACCATTATCGAAAATTAGCATATCACAAAAAAAAAATAAATAAAGTCAAAAAGACTTCTTTCATTTGCCAGAAAAAAATATTCAAAAGCGATTTTGAGTCAAAGCATACAATTGGCGCCTAAAAGTACACTAGCCGCACATATACATAAGGAAAAGTGTTGAAATGCAGACAAAAATATGAGCCGTCAAGCTATTGTGCATGCATATGTGTCACTGATGGTGTACTTTTAGGCGCGCAAAGTGTAAATGACAGCTGGAGTTGGCAAAAAAGAGAGAGAGAGAGATAGAGGCTGAGAGGTAGATGCGCTCAGTGGCACAAGCGAAAGCACAGTTCAGAAATCACATCATAAATTTACTTGTAACTGTCAAAGGCAGGCAAAAAGTTCACAGCATGGAAGCATACATACAAACATACATACAAATATATGACAAATTAACATTTGGTTGCGACGAAACAAAAAGTGTGTCGACGCAGTGATGCTTTAACTCACGCCCACATTTTCATAAGTACTTTGGTAATTGCATTCACATACACGAATGTGTGTGTTTATGTGTACACGTATGTGGATGTGTGAACATCAAATGCCACGCATTGTCAATTTTGCGGTTGCACTACACAATTGTATATGCGTACTGTGGTGGTAGTGGTGTCTGTCAAAAGCATATGTATTAAAGCACACACACACACACACATGCACGCCCAGCCTACTTTTTCTCAGCGCGCAGAGCTGGAGATGAGAGCTTCTTGTTGACAGTTTTATTAGCTTTGCGGTTGTCATTTTGCGCGTCACGTAGCCACTGACTGCTGACACTTGCAAGCACGCGCCCTCGTCCCGCCAACACCATAGGTCACGCCCATAGGCGCACACATGCATTCACCATATTTAAGTTGCAATTGTTTGCTTAGTTGTGCGTTCGCTCGCTCGCTCGCTCGCTCGTCCCTAAAATAGCTCGAATTTAATTACTTTTATTGCTTTGTTGCAATTATGTATCGCTGTAATGGCGGTGCGGAATGTGTTCGCTAGTTTAATAATATTTCTCTTATGTATGTGTAATTTTAATAAAAGCTCTTAGTTACTCAAAATTGTTGCAGAGAAAAAAATTAGATTATCTTAAATAACATTTAGGTTTATTCTTTTATTTTTTTTTATTTGATTTTATTTTTTTTGTTATATTGTATTTTATTTTATTTCATATTATTTTATTGTGTTTTATTTTATTTTGTATTTCATTTAATTTAATTTAATTTTATTTTATTTTTTTCCTTCGTATTATTTTATTTTATTTTATTTTAATTTGCTTTGCAGTTTCTTTATTTTAATTTATATTAGTTTATTATTATTTATCAATTTAATTTTTTTAAATTTTACTTTAATTTACATATTTTCTATTTTATTTTATTTAATATTGTTTTGTTTACTTTCTTTTTTTATTTTAATTTGTTTTACAGCTTTTATTTTATTTTATATTAGTTTACTCTATTTTATCAATTTAATTTTTTTTAATTTTACTTTAATTTACTTTTTTTCTTTCTTTTTTTATTTTATTTTATTTAAAATTAATTTATTTATTTTCTTTTTTTACTTTAATTTGTTTTACCGTGTTTTATTTTATTTTAATTTATTTTATAGTTTTTATTTAATTTTATATTAGTTTATTCTATTTTATCAATTTACTTTTATTTCATTTTACTTTATTTTATTTAAATTTACTTTATTTATTTATTTTTATCTTATTTTATTTTATTTAGTATTGTTTAATTTGATTTAATTGAATTTTTGTTATACCTTATTTGATTGAGTTTTATTTAGTTATATTTTACTTTATTTATTTATATTTTTAATTTTATTTAATAACTTTTGTTATATTTTATTTTATTTTATTTTATCTTATTTTATTTTGTTTTATTTTATTTTATTTTATTTTATTTTATTTTATTTTATTTTATTTTATTTTATTTTATTTTATTTTATTTTATTTTATTTTATTTTATTTTATTTTATTTTATTTTATTTTATTTTATTTTATTTTATTTTATTTTATTTTATTTTATTTTATTTTATTTTATTTTATTTTATTTTATTTTATTTTATTTTATTTTATTTTATTTTATTTTATTTTATTTTATTTTATTTTATTTATTTTATTTTATTTTATTTTATTTTATTTTATTTTATTTTATTTTATATTAGTTTACTCTATTTTATCAATTTAATTTTTTTTAATTTTACTTTAATTTACTTTTTTTCTTTCTTTTTTTATTTTATTTTATTTAAAATTAATTTATTTATTTTCTTTTTTTACTTTAATTTGTTTTACCGTGTTTTATTTTATTTTAATTTATTTTATAGTTTTTATTTAATTTTATATTAGTTTATTCTATTTTATCAATTTACTTTTATTTCATTTTACTTTATTTTATTTAAATTTACTTTATTTATTTATTTTTATCTTATTTTATTTTATTTAGTATTGTTTAATTTGATTTAATTGAATTTTTGTTATACCTTATTTGATTGAGTTTTATTTAGTTATATTTTACTTTATTTATTTATATTTTTAATTTTATTTAATAACTTTTGTTATATTTTATTTTATTTTATTTTATCTTATTTTATTTTGTTTTATTTTATTTTATTTTATTTTATTTTATTTTATTTTATTTTATTTTATTTTATTTTATTTTATTTTATTTTATTTTATTTTATTTTATTTTATTTTATTTTATTTTATTTTATTTTATTTTATTTTATTTTATTTTATTTTATTTTATTTTATTTTATTTTATTTTATTTTATTTGATTTTATTTTATTTTATTTTATTTTATTTTATTTTATTTTATTTTATTTTATTTTATTTTATTTTATTTTATTTTATTTTATTTATTTTATTTTATTTTATTTTATTTTATTTTATTTTATTTTATTTTATTTTATTTTATATTAGTTTACTCTATTTTATCAATTTAATTTTTTTTAATTTTACTTTAATTTACTTTTTTTCTTTCTTTTTTTATTTTATTTTATTTAAAATTAATTTATTTATTTTCTTTTTTTACTTTAATTTGTTTTACCGTGTTTTATTTTATTTTAATTTATTTTATAGTTTTTATTTAATTTTATATTAGTTTATTCTATTTTATCAATTTACTTTTATTTCATTTTACTTTATTTTATTTAAATTTACTTTATTTATTTATTTTTATCTTATTTTATTTTATTTAGTATTGTTTAATTTGATTTAATTGAATTTTTGTTATACCTTATTTGATTGAGTTTTATTTAGTTATATTTTACTTTATTTATTTATATTTTTAATTTTATTTAATAACTTTTGTTATATTTTATTTTATTTTATTTTATCTTATTTTATTTTGTTTTATTTTATTTTATTTTATTTTATTTTATTTTATTTTATTTTATTTTATTTTATTTTATTTTATTTTATTTTATTTTATTTTATTTTATTTTATTTTATTTTATTTTATTTTATTTTATTTTATTTTATTTTATTTTATTTTATTTTATTTTATTTTATTTTATTTTATTTTATTTTATTTTATTTTATTTTATTTTATTTTATTTTATTTTATTTTATTTGATTTTATTTGATTTTATTTTATTTTATTTTATTTTATATTAGTTTACTCTATTTTATCAATTTAATTTTTTTTAATTTTACTTTAATTTACTTTTTTTCTTTCTTTTTTTATTTTATTTTATTTAAAATTAATTTATTTATTTTCTTTTTTTACTTTAATTTGTTTTACCGTGTTTTATTTTATTTTAATTTATTTTATAGTTTTTATTTAATTTTATATTAGTTTATTCTATTTTATCAATTTACTTTTATTTCATTTTACTTTATTTTATTTAAATTTACTTTATTTATTTATTTTTATCTTATTTTATTTTATTTAGTATTGTTTAATTTGATTTAATTGAATTTTTGTTATACCTTATTTGATTGAGTTTTATTTAGTTATATTTTACTTTATTTATTTATATTTTTAATTTTATTTAATAACTTTTGTTATATTTTATTTTATTTTATTTTATCTTATTTTATTTTGTTTTATTTTATTTTATTTTATTTTATTTTATTTTATTTTATTTTATTTTATTTTATTTTATTTTATTTTATTTTATTTTATTTTATTTTATTTTATTTTATTTTATTTTATTTTATTTTATTTTATTTTATTTTATTTTATTTTATTTGATTTTATTTGATTTTATTTTATTTTATTTTATTTTATATTAGTTTACTCTATTTTATCAATTTAATTTTTTTTAATTTTACTTTAATTTACTTTTTTTCTTTCTTTTTTTATTTTATTTTATTTAAAATTAATTTATTTATTTTCTTTTTTTACTTTAATTTGTTTTACCGTGTTTTATTTTATTTTAATTTATTTTATAGTTTTTATTTAATTTTATATTAGTTTATTCTATTTTATCAATTTACTTTTATTTCATTTTACTTTATTTTATTTAAATTTACTTTATTTATTTATTTTTATCTTATTTTATTTTATTTAGTATTGTTTAATTTGATTTAATTGAATTTTTGTTATACCTTATTTGATTGAGTTTTATTTAGTTATATTTTACTTTATTTATTTATATTTTTAATTTTATTTAATAACTTTTGTTATATTTTATTTTATTTTATTTTATCTTATTTTATTTTGTTTTATTTTATTTTATTTTATTTTATTTTATTTTATTTTATTTTATTTTATTTTATTTTATTTTATTTTATTTTATTTTATTTTATTTTATTTTATTTTATTTTATTTTATTTTATTTTATTTTATTTTATTTTATTTTATTTTATTTTATTTTATTTTATTTTATTTTATTTTATTTTATTTTATTTTATTTGATTTTATTTGATTTTATTTTATTTTATTTCATTTTATTTTAACTACGTTTGTTTTAGTTAATTTACTTTGTTTTATTTAATTTTATGTTGATTTGTTTTATTTTGTTTTATGTTATGTTATTTAAATTTAGTTTATTTTATTTATGGATATTTAAATATTTTTTAATTTTATATTTTTATTTTATTTTATATAATATAATTTTATTTGTATTGCTTTATGTTGTTTTATTTAATATTATTTTATTTTACTTTAATTAATTTTAATTTAATTTATTTAAGCAAATTAAATGAAATTTAGTTTTATTGAATTTTATTTTGCTTTGTTTTATTTTATTTTATTTAATTTTTTATAAAATTGAATTTAATACAATTTAATTTTTTTGACTTGGTTTTAGTTTATTTAAATTTATTTTTTTTAATTAAATTTATAATATATTTATTTTATATATTTATATTTTATTTTTTTTTTTATTTTTTTATTTTTTTGCTATTTTATTGTACTTTATTTAATTTTATTATTATTTATTTTATTCTATTTTGTTTTGCTTTATTTCATTTAATTTAATTTTATTTTTAATTTATATTTTTTTTGTTATTTGCTTGTTTTTTTTTTGCCGAATCTATGGCTTTAATTGCAGAATGTACTAAAATTCATTCATACATACGCACATATACATATATGCACACTAAATGCCTGTCGGCGGCGCTGTATTTAATTGCGCGAGATTGCGACTGATAATTTAGCAATTTTTCACTGATTTTTTCTGTGTCGCTGAATGTGTGCAATAAATGTGTGTAATTAAAATGTGTCATGGTTTTCTTGCGCCATAATTGACATTTGTCCTGCTGGCCGTTATTAAAGGTTTTAAATGTGGGTGTAAAATTCATTTGTGTGTCACATGTGTTTTTATAAATAAATTACATTATAAAGGCTGCGATGAAAGATAATTTCGTGTCGGAATTTGAGTAGTAGCTTCCAAGAGATTCTACTTTTACCATAAACAAAACTTGTTTTTTATTAAAAATTCTGTTTGAGTAAATAAAGTAAAGTTTGTGTATGAGTACGTGCAAGACAAATGCCAGTTTACAGTTTACAGTTTGACATCAAAGATGACCTTCATGTACTATGTGTGTGGGTCAGTTTTAGTTACACAAGCTTATATTCACACATACTTACTACACACGTACACGTATGCACATACATAAGTAATTTGATTGTAAAAGTAGTTGTTTGAAGGACAGACTTTACTTGGCATGCTTGACGTTGTCATTGAATTTGACCCAAAAAATGTTTGTGCATTTGATAATATTTTATTTGGCAAGTTGTTTTGAATAAGACGATCTTTGCTATTTGGATATTTATTTGATTTTAGTGTTTTAAGAATTTGTTGGGAGAATTTTTAGTTAAAAAAATGTTAGTTTATTATATTTATTATATTTACTGTCTTTATTAGGATTCTATGAACCGTCCCGTGGGAAACATTTAGAAAAGACTTAGTAAGTTTGCTAGTTGAAGGTATTTCAGAAGTGCCAATCAAGAAAATGTCTGAAATTACTCAAAAGAGCCATCAATGAGAATCTTTGGAGAGCTAATTTTCGGTTATTGAAAGTAGATTAGAAGGAAATATATAGGCAAAAGCTCACTCTAAGAGATCTGCTATTTCGAACTGCATACAGAAGCCAGATAATTTTGGGACATTCGAAGGACCACAACCACTTCTCAGGGTGTTATGAAGTTCACGAGAACTTACAATAAAAGATAAATCTGATTGAATGTATAGAGAAAAGGATAGAGGTGTCAATAAAATCAATCCAACCTTTAAATTTGATGGATCAGGTGACATTTTACCCATCATGCGACAGTCATACATTCTCAGCTTGTGTCACATAACCAACCACATTACGGCAGTGCCAGTCATATTGATTTAAATGATTAGCGAATTATCAGTCTTACTTCATTCCTACTTGAAATCTTTAAGAAAATGATCGATTCCTATAAACGTTAAAAGATAACTCGAGACTACCCCTTGGGTGTTAGCCTCTAACTTAATTGAAAAAAGAGGATACCACCTTTTCAGATATTATGACAAGGAGCAAGAAAGGTTTTCAACTCGCAGCAGTCACACCGGGTGTCTTCCTGGATTCTGGCAAAGTGGCAAGTGGCAAACGCTGATGATAACGCCCTCACAACCAGCAGAAAACAATCTTCAAGTTCTAAATGATTTACGCCAAAATGCCCTTAACATGGTAAGCAACTGGTACAGAAGTTGCAGCCTGCTTATAAAGCCCATAAAGACCAAATTGGCACTCATTACCAGAAGGTACAAGACACTTACTTTAATCCACTCTTACTTGAGGACATCAAGGTTATTATTTCTACCGAAGTCAAATACCTAGATAATAGGTTGGATGTGGGAGGTAGAGGATTTGATGCATTTAAGGCACTGTGCTCTGTGGCTTAACCCAACTATTTGTTTTCGAACAATTCACTGTATTTGACAAATTTCCTTATTTTCCTCCATCCACCACATTTCTGCTTAGATGAAACTTGAGCATCGTGGAAGATAAGACCACTCAACATTCGCACGCGTAATGATTCAGGGGTTCGTCTTTTTCGGAGGAGTTGAGGATGATATCTCAGAAGTAAAAGTTCCATCAATGCATCTTCAAGGATTAGTTTTGGTTAGTCCTAGTAATAGTTTCGTGAGTCTGCAAACCAAACTTCTCCACAGTAGTTTGGAGGCGTAACTTACATTACAAATGCTTCAGGACCTTAAGCGCTCCTCTGGGTTTTATTCCTGTAGACAAAGTGTTTAGGCACTGAAAGATGTGGGGTAGTTGGTCAGTCTATTAGTTGCCTCCTTTGCATATTCTCAACCTCCTAGCTATAAAGGTGGTCAACATATCTAATTCTATGAACCGAGAATTTGCTAAATGGCATTTGCCAAAGTTACTTCTTTGGTCAAATTGGAAAAATGGAAGGGCCATTATCCTTTTTTCAGGATCACTGCCTTCGACTTCCATCAAGGTAGGACGCAACGCAATATTAGAAGGCTAAATGTGCTACGATCCTGGAAAAACTGCAGTACAGGATATGCTCAAACACTGATTTACGTACAATTTTCTATAGTCGGGGCAAAATATGATGGCATGGTGGTGATCCTAACTATACACAACATGAGCATACCTCCATCTTCTGCCAAATACCTGCCAAGGCCGACTTTCACCTGTAGATCTGACCATCGATCGAAGAGAAGACAACAAAGTATATAATCTTTCTAAACCGGATCTGCCTGCATTGACATCACAATTGGCTTAATAACAGAATGAAGTTGGAAGGATGGGCTAATTTTCTGTCGACCACTCTCGCAACTACGGAGACATAAGTAGATGAGGTGGTTTCGCCAGAGCACTGCCTATCCTATTGTTCTTCTTCTATGATTGGCACGAGAAAGAAAATAAGAAGTAAATTTTTTTCGCCTCGAATTAAATCCTTTATACTATTTATCTAAGGTTTCTCTTTGCCTTTTACGCCAAAAGGCCTTAACTTTAGAGGAATTTTGCTTCATATCTGAGACTAGGCAGCACCACCCTTTCGGGTGCATTTCGAGTCCTTACATACTCTTCAAGTGTGTTCATGTTTATTCATATCTACATGCTATAGTTGTATTCATTGTTTCTGTTGTTGTTCTTGTTGTTGTTGTAACTGTTGTACTTGTCAAAAAGATGGTGTTAAATTTCGCTTGAGGGTCATTGCAAGTAACTAAACTAAACAAGTGTTTTGCACACAACCAAATGCTTGAAATGGAAGTAAGTACTGCATGTATGTATGTGTGCGAATGCGAATAGACCAGTGTGGACAAGTGGCGAAATAAATTTGAATAAGTAGTTACCAACACATACGTGTATGCGGCACATACACTACATACAAGCCTAATAGCATTATGTTACACAAGGAAATGCAAATATTGTTTATAAACAAAATTGTGCATATGTATGAGAATGCAAATATACATATGCACATACGTATATACGAGTGTATGTGTGCATAACAAGAAACTTTGAAATGAGCTTAAGAAATTTGACGCTAAAATTCAGCGTTGTTTGATGAAGTGTTTGCTTGCAGCTGACTATTTACATATCTATGTAGACACACTTGTGTCTTTGCATAGGGACTATGTTTATGTAAATTTATATGGAAATGCTAGATTTATATGTTAGTAGGTAAACGTACTTATAAGTACTATGGCATGCTGCTTTCGGTTTCGGTTTAAAAATTTTTAGTATGGTTACTTCAACACGCGGCAGCTGTGACAAGTGGTTTTTCAATCAGAAGAGAACATTAACGACTATGTACATTAAATTTTAATTTTTTTATATTAATTTATTTTATTATATTTTATTTAATTTTTTTTAAATTTTTTTTTATATCATTTCACGTTATTATTTATTATTATTATTATTATTTTTTTAATTTTTATTTTTTTTTTTATGTTATTTTTTTTAATTTATCTTATTTTATAGAATTTTATTTAATCTCTCTATTTGTTATTTGATTTAGTTTAACTCAATTAATTAGATTTAATTTTATTTTAATTTATTATTCGTTTTTATTTCATGTTATTTGATTTAATTTAAAGTAGTTTTGATTGAATTTCTTTTTTTATTTTATTTATTTCATTTTATCTTATTTTAATTAAGAAAATTTAGTTTTATTTTATTTTGGTTTCATTTGAAATAATCTATTTTTTTAACTAAATTTAGTTTAATTAAATATAAACTGACTTAAATTAATTTAATTTGATTTAATTTTGATTTTATTTAATTTTTTTATTTTAGTTTATTTCATTTTATTTTGCTTTAACATAGTTTATTTTATTTAATTTTATTTTAATTCATTTTATTTTATTTAATTTTATTATATATTTTCTTTACTTTATTCCACTCTAAGTTATTTAAATTGATTTCTTATTTTAATTAATTTTATTTTCTTTTGATTTATTGCATTTTATTTGGTTTACTCTATTTTATTTAATTTTAGCTTCTTTTCTATTTTGGTGTATTCTATTCTATTTCATTTTATTTTATTTTTTTAATTTTTTTTTATATTAATTAGTTTATTTTTTATTTTTGTTTTATTTTATTTCACTTTATTTTATTTTATTTTAGTTTAATTTATTTTATTTATTATACTTTATTTTATATCATATGATCTTATTTTCCTTTAGTTTGTTTTATTATATTTTGTTTTATTTTATTTTTTTATTTTATTTTAGTTTATTTTGATATATTTTATTTTATTTTATTTTATTTTTTTCATTTAATTTTTTTTATATTTTATTTTATTTTATATTATTTTGCTTTATTTTATTTTATTTTATTTATTTTATTTTATTTTCTTTTATTTTATTTTATTTTATTTTTTTATTTTATTTAATTTTATTTATTTTATTTTATTTTTTCATTTAATTTTTTTTTATATTTTATTTTATTTTATATTATTTTACTTTATTTTATTTATTTTATTTTATTTTATATTATTTTACTTTATTTTATTTATTTTATTTTATTTATTTTATTTTATTTTAATTTATTTTATTTTATTTTATTTTATTTTATTTTATTTTATTTTTTTTTATTTTATTTTATTTTATTTTATTTTATTTTATTTTATTTTATTTTATTTTATTTTATTTTATTTTATTTTATTTGATTTTATTTTATTTTATTTTATTTTATTTTATTTTATTTTATTTTATTTTATTTTATTTTATTTTATTTTATTTTATTTTATTTTATTTTATTTTATTTTATTTTATTTTATTTTATTTTATTTAATTTAATTTAATTTTATTTAATTTAATTTAATTTAATTTTATTTTATTTTATTTTATTTTATTTTATTTTATTTTATTTTATTTTATTTTATTTTATTTTATTTTATTTTATTTTATTTTATTTTATTTTATTTCTTTTATTTTATTTTATTTCATTTTATTTTATTTTATTTTATTTTATTTTATTTTATTTTATTTTTTATTTTATTTTATTTTATTTTATTTTATTTTATTTTATTTTATTTTATTTTATTTTATTTTATTTTATTTTATTTTATTTTATTTTATTTTATTTTATTTTATTTTATTTTATTTTATTTTATTTTATTTTATTTTATTTTATTTTATTTTATTTTATTTTATTTTATTTTATTTTATTTTATTTTATTTTATTTTATTTTATTTTATGTTATTTTATTTTTTTTTATTTTATTTTATTTTATTTTATTTTATTTAATTTTTTTTATTTTATTTAATTTTTTATTTTAGTTTATTTGTTTTTATTTTATTTTTTTTTTATTTTATTTTATTTTATTTAATTTTTATTATTTTTTTATTTTATTTTATTTACTTTTTATTTTATTTCTTTATTCAGTTATTCGGCTTAGTTTCATTTGATATCTTTGTAGAATTATTTGCTTTTTTGTTCTTTTTTTTAGAAAAATATCAAAATATTTGAGCTTAAGCAACGATTTAATTAACTAAGTTATTTAGTCAAACTTGAAGCAAATACCCAGAACTCTGTCCTTACAACAGCAATGACCTTCTACAAATGAACTCTGAGTGAGAAGACCTCACGTGTCTCATGTTTACTTACATTCTTATATTTACACCACCCTTAGATAGCATCAGTGCGCTGTGTTCGAGGAAATTAAGACTTTGGGACACTTTAAACTAACAAAAGTCATAAAACGAGACTTAGATACACATCACGAACTGACAATAAACTTTCTATGTGCAGAGTGCAATCGAAATATGTTGCCTTGACCTAAATTTTTGGGCGACATAAATAACAAGGAAGTGTCATTTAGTGGAGACAAAGACAGTGGTGTGATGAACAGAGTGGAGGAGTCAATGCGAGAGGTGGCAATGAGGAAGTTTTGTGCAGGGTGAGCACGCGAAAGGTCATTTGGCGACAAAATGGTACAGAGTAAGTAAAAGTGATGCACTATAAACTCAATCAAATTGTCTAAAGAGGCTGCTTGAAACAAATTGAATTGTCGTTGGTGTGAGAAGATATGCACTCTAATCATATTACGTAGGTCAGCTGGCATCGTGAATGGAAAGTGAAGGTGGAGAAAGTAAAAAAATTCTTTCAAAAGATGAACGTGTCAGTGATGAGTTTCTGGAAGAAAAATAATGTTCCGTGCTCTCACATTGATCCAGAAATGACATTGTCTTTAATTTTTCGTCTTTGTGGTTGTAGAACTTTCAATTTATTTATCGCATACAAGACTCATTAGTTAAAAATCATTTTTTTTTGCTGGGCAAATTAAAGAACCCTTACGAAATTAGTTTAGCGCTACCATGGAAGTGTTTCGGAAATAACACGGACTAGTTTCTTTGGTTTTTTGGAATCAGTTTTTACATTTCTTAAGGAAATTTCTTTGACAACTTGTAGAAAAAATCTTTGCCGTTCAGTTGCCACAACTTGTTGAGAACAATAATTATTTTGAAACAGTAGTTTACTTCTATCAAACTATACCCCTAAAATACCTATGGTTAGAAGCATTTTGGACATTTTAGCAACCAATCTGCGACTGACTTGGAGCTAGTTATGGACCGCTTAAAAGGCAAGTTTTAGCCAGTTTTTGGGGCTTTCAGTAATATTTTTTAAATCAAATACAGAGCATTTTATTATAATTTTTGGACTAGTTTGAGACCACTTTGGTACTAGTTAAGACTACTTTGGTACAATTAATTCCACTTTGGGGCTGTTACTTTATTTTAATTAAAAACTGGGAATGTTAGAGTGAGTTTTTGACTATTTCAAAAAGAATTCTGAAATGGCCTTGTAAACATATCTTTTTTTATTAATTTGATATTAACTTTGGTGACAAAGCAATTCTATGCCACTCCGCAACTAGTTGCATGCTAGGGTGAAAGTAGTTTGAAGATAATTTTTTACCAACTGTTAGCCTAGAACTAATTAAAATTTCTTAAACACGGAACAGTTTTTTATAACCTCGGTACTAGTACGGGACTAGTTCAAAAATTACATGTAATGTCTTCATAGCTATTTGGGAATTATTTCAAGAACACTTTAAATGCATTTCTTCATTTTCGGAATGTGTGAAAAATAGGTTCAGAGTCCTTCCAAATAATATCAGGAGCATTTTTGGCAACATAACAAGTTCGTAACTAGTACGTAACCAGTTGGTGACCATTTCAAAATCAATAATAAATTGTTGAGTTTTAATTTTCTAACTTTAAGGATTGCTATGGCTCAGTGACTGTAAGTAGTTTTTCAGGAAAAGCTTGTTTGCTTTAGGGTTTCGTGAATGTGAGGCCTTTAATAAAGACATATATATGTATATATATATAAACATATGTACATATAAATATATTTAAATATATCAATAGTGAACAAAACGGAAATGTCGAAAGTGTTACGAATTCAATGTGAAACGTGTCTAACATATAAAAGCAAATTGTTTATGTATTGACTATAAAATTAGAGAGAGGGAGAGAGAAGGAGGGAGAAAAAAGGTAGCGAGAGAAAAAGAAAGTGTTGGTAATAAGAGACGGCAATACAAATGAATGATGTGACATATCATTAGTGATGATGAACTCAGTAAACAATCAAATGATAATATAATGAAAAGTATAAAGTAAGGCTAAGCCATTGGCGGTATGTAGAAGTTCCCGCACAACCCTAAAGAGAGCGCGAGTTAAAAATGAGCGATATATATATAAGCCAGTTTTAATTTAAGCAAATGAAATGAAAAACTCTAACAATTGTTTATACCCTTTATTGCTAGCTGATTCTCTTAATACCTTGAATTGCAAGCCAAAAGTTTAACTATAGCCTACTTCTAGGCACGCACTTATTAATATACGCAAAATAAATTCAACTTTTCTACGAAAAATTAATTAATTTCAAAACTATTTTACATATTCCAAGAAAAATCTTATCACAAAACACCGCTCCACTGCTTAGTAAACAAACAGAAATTCAATTAAAACTCAGCGACTTTATGCCACCCTCTATTTCAGCGCCTGTAAGTATGCTACTAAATATATTACCCACCAGCATAAAGCATTCAATTGCCAGCTATTTTTAAGTAAACTAATAAATTTCAACGCTTTTCATCTTCTGTTAGCAATACTTTAAATACATCTCCAACACTGCCGCCGACGTGTAATGTAAATTGAACTTCATGAAAGTTGGTGCGCGCTTTTAGGCGCACGAATACGCACATTTTGCCTACAACTAGCGCATACATTTAAATCCTTTCACTTCAATTGTGGCAGCATATTGTTAAACAAATCACGTATTTTCAATTTATCAGCGCCCCATACCACCGCACGTCGCACGAAAAAATGTTTGGCACCTAAAGAAGAGTTAGTACGCGCTTCAACGCCTATAAATGGGCAATGTGTTTTTTCGGCACAAAAAAAATATTAAAAAAATAAAATAAAACTTCGGGATAGAGTTGAAATGCGGGGAGAAAGGTATTTGCTTAAGTTTAAAATTAAAGTCTGCTTTACATACGTATGTATATGGTATATGAGTAAAGGGTTTAGAAAAGTTTTAAATATTTAAAAAAAAATTCTCAAAGTGTTAAACAGCGTAATGTTCCGAATAAAAAATTAAATTTAAAAAAAGAAAAAAATCTTTAAAAATCACTCAACAGTGAAAAGTAAGTAATTTCCCCTCACTATAGTCAATGGGTTTGTGTTGAAGACATTTTTCTCATCCCAATTACATTCTTCGTTTTTTTTTTTATTACGAGTCAAAGAGTCTACTTTGGAGATATAGTAATTATTCCAAATTTGTGTGATTTTTCCCCTATTTTTCCCTCCTTGTATTTCGCTGTGGACGAATTATTTTCAAATATGCTAGGAATCTCGGACCTAAGTGGTCTACACTGTATTAGCTTGAGACCAGTATTTTATGGTTTGAAATAAGTTTTGCGAAATGTTGGAGCTAGTGATCCAAATAGAGGTACTTTTTTAATTTTACGTGGAGATCTTAAATTGACAGTGTGTTTTTTTTTCTTCAAAAAAGTAGGCAACCTTTAAATGGATCACCCTTTAGTACGGTAGTAGTAGTAGTATCGACATATATCTTTTCATAATCCCAGTAGTTATCTTTAAACATATTCTATAGAGTTTGACAATAATTTGGGAACTTTCTCAACTAGTTGTGGACTAGTTTAGGCCTACTTTGGTAATATCTAAAGATTATTTATACACTAATTCTCAGATATTTAATCAGCATTACAGAGATGATTAGAATAAAGGTTTCTGTAAAATTGAAACTAGTGCTGCTACCATACTGAATCATTATAGGACTAGTCTTGAAACATATTGGCACTATTTCGCATATTGCCTTGGAATGTAATTTGTGCCATTTTGGCATTATTTTCAAAATTATCTAAATCATTTTTGCAACTATTTTAAACAACTGTAGACCACTTCAGAAGCATTTCGAAAGATGATTTGGTTATCAGTTTCATACTTCTTAAGCAGTTTATCGGGTAAGCCTAGTCCACTTCTTAATAATTACAGGAGTAGTGTCGTTGGATTTGGATGTAATTTCGTGAATTATCGTGAAACAGATTTCAAACTGTTGTTAAATATTTGTGGAATTTGTTTCATTAGTCTTGCACTGGTCCTGCACTAGTCTGGGAAGATTTACTGATCAGTTTGATATTAATTTTGGAAAATCTGTGCACTAATTTAAATTTTTTTGAAAATTATTTTTTCGACGTTTCGCCATTTCTTCATAAAAATGTTTCATAATTTGGAAACTACATAACTCCCAGCTGCTTGGTGTCATACTTTAGATAGTGAATGTTATATTGCAATTTCTTTCATTTCACGAAATATTTCTTCACATATTTCAGAGCTAGTACTAGTTCATTGGAAGATATTTTCAGACCAGTTGAGACCAGAGTTTTCTTAACTTAACTGCTTGTGGCTGTGGTCTATTTTATAACCACTTCCCAATATGTTTCGGATCACTTTGCGCTAAAATCCGCTTCAGAGGTATCACTAGTTCTACACTAGCAGCATTTTGGCTTTTGAAGCAAGCTCGTTGATATTTTATATTCATTATTTCATATTAATATTGAAACAATTTTTGATTAAAAATATTTTTTTAACTTCATTTGAGTCAGAATGAAGTTCGAAAATATCGCAGCTTGAAGCCATTTCGTAACTAGTTCTGGTTCATTTGTAAGTCATTAGCGGTCTGGTTAGGTAATTTTATTATCACTAAGATATATATATTGAATCTGCTTTGTAACCGTAGCATAACTATAAGTTGAAAACTTAAAACTAAATCAAAAATAAAACTCAATATCAGAACTGGGCTGCTGGCTTAACGTTACGCTGGTTTGTCTCTTCTCCTCCGGCGGGTTTGATTTGTTTTGGAGTTCAAGGTGTTGGGCAAAAGTAGCGACTATTTTCACGCTTAATTCGGAATGAAATTGGGGAATACCTCTGGCTTTTCTTGGAAACAAATGATTTTATGGAAAATTAACTTGAGGATACTTTGTAACTAGTACTGGTCCGTATGAAATTCTGGTTTAAAAAATTTCAAAATTATTTAAGGAAACTAATGGCTAATCAGTTCAAACAATGGATTGTTTAGGAAAACTTTTGTAATCAGTACTAGTCCTTTTGGAATTAACTCTGGACTAGTTGCGTAATGCTTTCAGATTTTTTAACGATTATTTTTTAATAAAGTGTTTTTTTCAATCTTAATAACTACTAAAAGAGTTAAACTGAGACAAATTTTTTTTTTTACCGAATATAATTAAAATAAAATAAAATCAATTAAATTTTCTTTCTACTCAAGAGTATAAAGCTCTTTTTGCAGCCTTTAAGCTAGACACTTTTAAAACAAAAATAAAAATTGCTTTCACTGGCTTCTGTCTGTGTCCAAAAGATACAAAAGAAATTTTTCTACTTCCGAATGTGAGCTTAGTACTTTGAATTATCTACTCAGTTTCTAAATTACAAACAAATTTTTATGTTCTGAACACAACACCAAATTTTCAAAATAAATAAATTGAAATTTTCATGCTGTAGTATTTCTCTTTTATATATTCTGAACTCAAAATCTTGCCACCAAAACTCATTCAATGATTTTCTGCCAAAAAATAAGGTGAGACAAATTGGTTTTTTTACAAAGTTACATACATACATACACCCTTACATAGGTACGGTGGTATATGCGTAATGGCAACAGAGTAAATTGTTTTATTATTTATTTATTAGATGGCGACACTTCAGCCACTTTTGTATAGAGCTTGGAGATTAACAGCAAAATAGTGGGTTGGAGCTCACAGCAGCCGACAGACTCAATGAAATTTTCATTAACAAAGGACACTTTTTTTCGTATACCTCACTCAACCGAATGTTGTTGTTTTTGTTTTGTTTAGCCTGATAGAGGACCAAAGTAATTTGTCAATCGTCAATTGACCAAATGTACGTTGAAGAAAGAAAGGTGGATGTTACATGCAAATAAACCACAGACAATATCTATCGCACACACACACATACAATCACTCATACACCCTATATATATGTATATATATATATATTGCTTATAAAGGACAACTCAAATTTTCGTGCGATTGTTTTGTAAATCATGTGACAACGTTAATTGATTCTATTGCCTACATTTAGGGGTGCTGTGCTGATGACAGTAACAAGGCGGTGTGGTGTGGTGTGGTGAGTTGAGGTGCGTTGCGTTGCACAAACCAATATTGTTGACCATTCACACCATTTATTTGCACTCTTAACACTTAACATTGATGGTGACTCCATCAATTTCTATTTAAATATACTCGTATGTAAATACACATACATATATACATATATACACGTATATATACCAAATTTTAGTCTCTTAATTTCTCACTCTTCAATACAAACTGAAACTCATTACATTGATTTTCATGGTTGAGTGATTTATTATGAGGTTTTTAGCCACATCGAGTGGTGAGGTTGGTATGCTTTTTGGATGGATATGGAAGCTAGGAGACTCCTACTACTGTTGGTAGGTATATCTTTGAAAAGAGCCTGTAAATGTATTCAAGTAAATAATGTTCATGTAAAAACTACTATACCAGCAGTGTTGACCTTACTTTGGAACGAGTTTATGCATTGTTTTTACCTCTCCGTTATGGTGTTAATCCCGAGTTTACTCTGAATATGCAGAGTTTTTTTTACATACCAAGGATACCTACATATTGCTCTTAAAGTTTTAGACTATAGTCTCTGTATTATATGTATATTAGATTAAGATGTTGGGGTTCAAAGTAAGATTCCGTACGTCCAAGATGGCTTTATATGTATATTGAAAAAGGAAATCTTGGCTTACAGGCATAGCTGAGACTATTGGTTATAGGTTCGTCCAATGCAAATTTGCAAAATTCAATTTAGTTTGAGTAATTTTTTTATTTATGTGGTTTTTCCAGGTGAGTCTTTTATCCAATGTAACCCCCAAATAGGTAAATAATTAACTTTGTCGTATTGTACAGGGTTTTCCAATAAGAGGTGTTATTTGGTTATAAATGATCGGATGTTTATTTCAATATGAAGAGGAAGATATGCCATTAATGATGAAAAACAATGTTTCTTTTATTTTTTTTTATATTTTTATGAAATTTTCCATCACCAAATCGCTAAGTGGCTGCTATATGCACTCAACAGCTTAACGAATTCCTTCTTTGTGGCCTTGAATCAACGTTGTCCTGTTGGCGTAGAACTTATCTTACACGTGACCTAAAAAGAAGAAGTCAAAAGGTTTTAAGTCAAAAGATATCGGGGACCAATTGTGATCACCTCTTCGAGAGATAACACGGTCCGTAACGCCATCCTGTTGAAGTTAAACGTTGTCCAGTTCAATACTATCCAATTCCGACCATAAAAGATCATTAGTCATCTCCCGACAGCGCAACTTATACACCGTATTTGACGCTGGCGGGCTACAAGCCGTGTCAAATAGTTAAGTGCTGAGGATGAACAGGCTTTTGAAGAATCAATCTTGGGTTTGCTGTGCCCCAGATATGGCAGTTTTGCTTCTTGACGTTGCCATCGAGGTGGAAATGAACCTCATTAATCAAAATGATTTTTGATGAAATTTCTAATCATTTTCATTCATTTCCAGGACCCAATAAGCGAAGACACGACGTTTTTGATGATCGGCCGGCTTGAGTTCTTGTGCTAACTGAGAGATGACTATTAAGACCAAGCGGTAATAAGATCCATATAATTCTACAGAGTTATTGTCTGGTAGTTAGCACTAGACAAGGCTACCCATAAGAGCAAGCTAGAAAAAGTTCAGCGGATAGCCTCCGTACTCATTACAAGTGCGCTGGCCTCAATTCCTACGAAAGCTCCTAAAATTGTGCCAAAACTTCTCCTGGCAAACCTATACGGGAAACTCTATGCCAGTTGCTGCGTAACTCAACCATGGAAAAACCGCATAGGATACGCCCAAATACTGAACTCTGCATCATTCCCGGAAGAGGTGAACTACACCAATTCCGTCTTTTGCTTCGACAATACTTTCTCAACAAAAAAATCACAGGGGGGAACGAGTGGAAAAATACAGGTGAGTCATAAGTACGTAGCCATCCACACTGACGGCACTAAACTAAATGGCAAAGTAGGTTGCTCGTTTCTAATACGTTAACCCAACCTATTACAAAATATTCTGATAGTTCAATGCAATCAGAAGACCTTAAGAAAACTCTCGACTGTATGCGAAACCTCGGTGGCTTGGCTCGCTGGTCACAATGATACCATAGGGAACAGCATTGCCGAGGAACTGGCTAGAGAGGGGAAGCTCTGCACATGACGCGAGCATATCGCTTTTCTGCTAAGACTAGCCTTCATCGGTAAAGCGAAACCACGTGCTATGTGACAAGACAAATCGGGCCATTAATTGAGATAAATAAAACTAAATCTCTACTATCTCCAAACCGGACCTCCATAAGCATATTAAACGGGCGTTATCTCTTGGGTGATAAAAGGGTGGGATGCTTCCCAAATGACTTTTGCCGGTGCTGTAGAGACATGGATGAGGAGGAATCAGTAGAACACTTCCTCTACTACTGCCTAGCTCCCTTTGAACGCTGTTTCATCATTAGCGCCATCGCATATAGAAACGGCAATCAAAGACCTCCTATAAGAATATATAATACCCTTACTAATACCTTCAACATGAAGGAGGTGAGATAGTTTTGGATGGTTTCTTAGCAGTTCTGAGCTCAAGGTCAGATGTCTTTGGTTATACATATCCTATGAAAGTCTCTTAAAATCTTTTGAAAACTCCTTCGAATTCCAAATTTATCATAGACCGAAGCAGACAGAGTTACTTTAAAGATGGAATCGAATGCCAAAATTCTTATAAAAAAAAAAACAAAAAAAAAAATAAAAAATTAGAAAAAATTAAAAAAAAAAAATAAAATGAAAAAAAAAATTTAAATGAGAAAAAAATTTAAAATAAATTAAATTAAACATTTTATTCTAATAAAAAAAAATTAAAAAAAAACTAATAAAAGAAAATTTGAAAATTAGAGATTTAGAGATTTAAATTTAAAATTTACATTTTTTTATTAATTTTTCCAATTTTTCTCTCATTTATTGTGTGTTATCCATGGAAGTCAAGCGTACTTTTCTTTTTGGCCCATTTCTTTTGCTTTTTCCTTTAACTGAAGCTTTTCTTTTAAATTAATTTAACAAAATTTAGTGCTCGAAATGTTCAATAATATATACCATATACGTATATATTTGGAAATACTTTCGTCGATATAAGTACATTTAAGTGTGTATGTATGTAAGAAATATTTTACCAGATTTTTTGAGGTTTTAAGCAATCGCAAACCTCGCAAGTATATTTGTCTACACATACATACATATGTATATGCACAGTTAAAAAAGTAAACAAATCTTTCCCAAATGTTGGGTATTCTAAATATGCATTAACAACAATAACAAATAAAAGTATAAATCTTTCTGTGTATTAATAAGGTGTACCTAATTTTTTTTAACTTTTTAGTAGAAATAAATTAAAATAAATTAAGCTAAATTAAGTTGAGTGTAGTTGGCTTTAGTGGAGTGGAATTGAAGTAAATAAAAGTAGAGTTGGCATAAATTGGCAAAACCTGTTTAGAATATAGCTGCTTTGGCTAAGTTTGCCTTGATTTACTTCATTTTAATCTCGGTTTAGTTAATTTGAGAAAATTTGAATTGAGTTGAGTGTAATGAAATTTAGCTGAGTGAAATTGTGTTATAGTTAATAGGCTTTGCTGATTTTTTAAAATAAACTTAAATTTTCCCACATGATTTACAACTAGAATTATGCTTAAAATCCATACATGGAAAATAACTTCGGTTACGTATACGCAATGGCATCCCACATATTTTTTATAATATAAATATCACCTCAATTTGGCAATCAAAATGCAGCACCCTAATATATAAACATATAAACTCTTAATCCTTCACATATGTATGATTACATATATATATATAAATGTGTATATATGTATGTTGTTTAAAGTTAGTAGTTACATATGTATGTATGAATGTATTTCATGTCCCAACCGTTGTGTTAACAAATTGTTAACCGTTTGCCACAGTTGTTGTCGCATCGGTCAGCGTCAGCATCAGCGTCGCCAGCGTCTACATTACAACATTTGAGACTGCATAATTTATGAAATTGGCTACAATTTGCACTATTTGCACTACAACACTGTAACAATAGCAAAAACATCACTACAAATAGTCATACCACAATTGGTGATCCCAAAGGTTTAATTTGTAAATACATACATATGCATATAATATATAAATGCGCACTCAGTTTTGGTTAGTGAAACATAAATATGAAGGCCAGTTGTTATGGAAAGTGTTTATGGAATTTGGTTATGAATATGGTAATGGATATGTTAGGAAAAATAAAAAGGAAACAAATAATTATCATGTTAGTAAGTATTTATGTAAACTCTAAAAGTTACACTTAAATATATGTATACGAGTATATGTATATGGGTTAACTACATATCCAGACACTGAAAGAGGAATATTTTAAGTACAATATATCTTCTTCAAAAAATAATTTGGACAATTTTTAATATATTTCTGATATATTCGAAAAACTTGCCATGGTTTAAAAGTAATATAAGTTATTAAAATAAAAGTTTTCAAGTGAAGTATTTTTAAAACTGATTCATTTCAATCAAAAATATGTTTAAGATTGCCTAGTTTTATTTTAGAGTAGGAAAAAAATATTTCTGAGAATAGTATACATATATTGACAAATAGGGTTGCTCTTAGCATTTGGCGCTGAAAAAATAAAAGAAGACACGACTGGTGAACTCTTGTTGGCGCGACTCGACTTTAATTGCGTACGAGCGATGCCTGTAATGTGTGATGTGATGGTGTTTTATCTACATAAATATATAAAAGACTTTGTCCTGAATGACTGTCGCCTCAATTCCCAGCCCAAATAACTGATCGCAGAGGCTTTCTTACGTTAATTTACTTCGAAAACAATTTTTCATTTTGAAGTCAGCCTGGGATCGATTCGATTTTGCCTAATATGTATAATATATTTAGGGCGCCGTTTGCCAAGGTTAGAATTGATTCGAGTGACCTGCTATCTGGAAAACAGAAGCTCATTGCCTGTATTATATTGTGGCCCTGTGAAAAAAATAATGCTCATAGTTCGATTTGCTAGATGAGTGTAAAATAGATGGCTTTTGCCTATGTCAAGGTGCGGAGGAATGTCTTTCAGTATAGTGGACGAGCGAGTGATCTATTAAAAAAAAATAGTATTCATGGCTTGATTTTCTTGATAACTATAACATAGCTGGCTCTTGTGTAGAAATTTTCGCTCCGAGACAGATCTATTTCAAGGCAACATATCTCTAGTTCGATTGGCTTGAAATTTGAAACTTATAAGTGGAGAACTTTACATTGTGATATTAAGTATTAGGATATGGCATAATATGATGCGATGTCATGTGATATGATATGACAAGACATGATATGATATGGTATGATATGAAAAGATGTGATATAAGAGGATATGATGCGATATGATAAGGTATGAAATGATGTGATATGTTATGATATGAAATGATGTGATATGATATGATATGAAATGATGTGATATGTTACGATATGAAATGATGTGATATGATATGAAATGATGTGATATGACGTGATATTAAGTGATGTGATATGATAAGATATGATAAGATATGTTAAGATATAATGTGATATGATATGACAATATATGTTATGATATGAAATGATGTGATATGTTATGATATGACATGATGCGATGTCATGTGATATGAAATGAAATGATGTGATATGATATGATATGATATGACTTGGTGCGATATGATGTGATGCGATGTCATGTGCTATGATATGTCAAGATATAATTATGATATGATATGATGTGATATGACGTGATATGATATGTTATGACATGATATGATATGTTATGATGTAATATGACAAGATATCATATGATGTGATGTGATATGATATGACATAATATGATATGATATGATATAATGTGATATGATGTGATATGACGTGATGTGATTTTATATAGTATAATGTAATTTTATTGTGTTATGGTATAATGATTTATGATTTAATGGAATATGATGTGAGACGACATGATATGATATGATATGATGTGATGTGTGATCTTGCTCGATATGTCATTACCTAAATAATATGCTACTGTGACCCGGTGAGTATAGTAATTTTAAGAATAATTGCTTAGAAAACACATTGAGTGATTAAAGACGATTTTCGACAGTTTCTGGATCTTTCGTTTTATATATAGGTATATATATATAATATATATATGTAATAATATAATATAAAAATATATACCTTATATATAAATAGTTGACATGATCTTAAGCTAAAGTCTAGTATAGAGATCCGTTGGACGAAAATATTTGCTTATACTGAGCTCTTTTCGGTAGATATTGTCACGCAATGTATCAACTAGTCTTGAGTCATTCGTATAAAAGTCTAGTGAGTCAGCATACCCTGTTAAATACTATCCCATCCCGCTGTTCCCTATTCGCAATCTCTGCCTTATATTCTCTTGTGAAGACAATTTGATTATAAAAGTTTGATGACAAAATTTTTTAATATTTTTACTAATTCAATGTAAAAAAGAAAAAACTGTTTGAAGTGACAGCTGTTTCGGAGATAATCACAACCACTTATCCATATTTTATGATAGAAATCGAATAAATAAACAATAAATTTCATCAATTAAAATTTAAAAAAAAAAAAAAAACAAAAATTAAATGTTTTATTCAGACCTCTATTTTAGAAGGAAAGAAAAATAAATGCTTATTTTTCTTAATTTTCTTTAGTTTTCTTAACTACAATAGGTATGTGAGGAATGAAAAAGCCAATCAAATAGGTGTCCAAAAAATGGAAGTTTGATAAATCATCAACAAATCAAGTGTGCATATTTTCAACAATTTATTATTAAGTTTAACAAATACAGAACGATAACAAAATGAATTGAATATCACAAACTCACTACTACAACAAACTCACATATTTAGATACGCATACATATTTTTCTTACGCATTGTTTCACATACTTAGGTGTACATTGTGCGTAAACAAGATTAAAGATTTTTGCTCACATTTTATCAAAAGCAAAAATTTGTGTCAAAAGGATTTCAAATTGACAGCTGCTGTCCAAAGAATAAAAGAACTTCATTTGTCAAAGTTGTATGTGAAATTTTCGTCAATAACCGACGACATGAAAGGAACAAAGTGAAAGAAAAGAACTCGATTTGTAAGAATAAAAAGGCTTAAAAATGAATATGTTTTTCAGGATATAGGAGAGATATGCTAACACATATATGGTATGTATGTATCGATTACTATGTTAAAGTGCTTCACTAATAATTTATATTACTACAAAATATTTTCTTACATATATAAATATGTATACATTTTATAGATTAACGAAATCTATTGTCAAACTTGATGATTGAGTGCACTTGATAAGAATGATTAAGAAAGATTGTCAACAAAAAAAAAAAAAAAAAGAATTAAAAAAGTGATAAGAAAAAGTGTGATTGAAAATGGATTGCTTTGACTAAACTGAAATTTGTATGATTTTATGAACTCAATGGTTCAATAAAAATATCTATTTTGTGTATAGCAGTGTTGTAAAATAGTATGATTACCAAATGATATGTCACAGAACCACTTGTTCTCTTTGCTCAAAAATAAAAATGCATTATTTTTGACATTATTTTTCAAATATTTATGATTTTTGCATCGATTTCAGAAAGAAAAAGTCTAATACAAAATATTCTTTTCAAAAAATCGATTTAAATAAAAATTAGAAAAAGTCTGTCTAACATTATCAGGACGACTGCATATTATGTAGTAGTATTATGGGCAGCACTGGAGACTAAGTGCCGCCTTTAAACTATGAAACGAGTTCAACATATCTACCTGCTGAGTATGAAGAGTTCCTAAACAAAGTCCATTATAAAACAAGTTATGTATGCATTAACGAGCTGGCCACTTAAGAGTCTCAAACTATTATCAGAGGTTCAGTGATTTAATTGTAAAGGACATGATATCCTATAGAATGTTATAACAGAACACAGAATGACCTTATGAATAAACAAGAAAGATGAAATCTTCTGCCAGTGAATGAAAGTGAGATCACTTAACCAATGCCATATACCTATTTTCAGGCTGAGAAACGTCCCTGAAAGGAGATATGTATGCATTGTCATTTGATCATGCATACAAGCACTTCCCTCGACAGGAGTACGTTTATTTTAATCTAATTTCAATTATGGTGGCATTTTGACCGCGCTTATATCACAGTTACGTTGATCAACCGCAGAAATTTAGTTCAGGTTGCTCCGAAGGAAGGTGCTAAAGTGGGTCTAGCCTTAAACTGCCATCCTAGATTACCATTCCGGGTGATATTTTCAACAAATTTAATGCTGGCGGATATAAACTGCCTTAGTTTGAGCGCTGCCAGGTGTTTCAATGCTATCAGTCATATTTATAAAATATAGAAAATTTCTTTTCATCGTCCACCATCAGCAGTTTAAAGGCATCTTAAAATAATAGAAGTCTTATTTGTAGGCAAAGCAGCGTTATCTAGACAGAAGATAAGTGGAGAAGTCGGTGATGGCAGCACAATCATTGGATTTATTTTCTTGAGCAGTTATTCCCTTTTCTCTACTTAACCTCAACATCCTTGAAAAAAATTTTAAAATATTTTTAGCACCACAACTTTGTGTAAAAACCCCATATCTTCTTTATTTCACGAAGATAATTTTACCATTATTAAAAAACTCATGAGCATCTAACCTTTTGCTGGGTACGCCTTCAATAAAAAGGCGACTTAGAGGTCTATTGGACATTTAAGAAGCTTCTTTATCTATGTAGTCATATAGTAATTCTTTGAAGCGGTACAGATATTTCTTTAAGTTTTAGGAATAGGACATCCGTTTATATGTCACACGTCAGCTCAACACAATACAACAACAACAGTTCGCAGTACCTTTGCTCTTGTTCTTTACTAATTAACTAACTCTATTTAAACCGAGTTTACATTCGTTAACCATTGTTGTTGTTGTTATTTTCCACTTCACTATCATTGTAAATACATATTGTTTACTTATTTAAATGCATTTTGTTGTTCTTTCTCATTTTGTTAAGTTTTATTGTTTACATTGTTTACGGTTAAGTTACTTTCTCACCGCCACTAACGGTTGCACTGCCGGAGGTGTAGTGTTTTTCTGCTATCCGCTGGTATTTTTTCTTTTTGTGGATAGAGGATAATTGTCGTCTCTTGCTATTGTCTTTTGTCTACTACTTCTAGTGTGTGCTTTGTCTGATTTTATTAGGCTTATTAGAGAGTCTTAAAGTACCACTTTTTAATGTATTTTATTTAATTTTTTTTGTTTTCATTTTATCTATTTTTTACTACATTTTATTTTTATTTAAGTTGTTTAAATTTAAGTTAATTTGATTTTACTTTATTTATATATATAGGTATATATGTGGCATCTCCGCCACTCTATAGAATCGATGGCAACTCTCCCTGGATTCAACTGGAAGACAATACAGCTATTTAAACTCTCAGTCTCTCATGGAAATAAGATAGTTTTGTTGTAAAGCTTTTTAAACATATTTACTTCAATAAACGGAACTTTGTTTTTTCCTCTTTCGCTATATATATATATACCATATAATTCGTGCTTTGTAACCGCTGAAACAATTCTCAGCCGAGCTCCTTCTCCGAATAGTGGTTTTGCGTCTTGATCTTCTACCAACAAATGGAGGAACCTACAAATTATGCTAAGTCGTCTTTTTTTTAGAAGCCTTTACTTCATGTCAGAAATATACTCGGAGGGGTTATTTTAACCCGGCGAGTTGATTTACCTTTAATTAAATTTTATTTTATTTTATTTTTTTACATTATTTTATTTTATTTTTTTATTTCATTTTATTTTATTTTATTTTTTATTTGATATTATTTTATTTTATTTTATCTTATTTAATTTTATTTTTTCTTTTTTTACTTCATTTTATTTTATTTTATTATATTTTACTTTATTTTATTTTATTTTGTTTTGTTTTATTTTGTTTTATTTTATTTTAATTAATTTTATTTTAATTTATTTAATTTTTTTATTTAATTTTACTTTACGTCATTTTATATTATTTAATTTAATTTTAGTTAATTGTATTTTAGTTTTATTTTATTTTATTTTATTTTATTTTATTTTATTTTATTTTATTTTATTTTATTTTATTTTTTTTTATTTTATTTTATTTTATTTTATTTTATTTTATTTTATTTTATTTTATTTTATTTTATTTTATTTTATTTTATTTTATTTTGTTTTATTTTATTTTATTTTTTTTGTTTTATTTTATTTAATTTTATTTTATTTCATATCATTTTATTTTATTTTGGTTTATTTTTATTTTATTTTATGTTATTTTATTTTAATTTATTTTTTTTTAGTTCTTATTATTTTATTTTATTTTTTTAATTTTATTTTATTTTATTTTGCTTTAGATTTCTGCTTAAGCCGACCTCATTTTCACCATTTTGCCAGCATTGCGTGGCGTTGCCAACTCTGCTACTAAATCATATTTTTGTTGCTGCACAATCACAAGCCTACTTTTCTTCTACTTTTCTCGCTCTTTATCGCCCTCTCACAGCCAACGCTACTTGCTTTGTTTATAGTGCCATTGCCAAACATAAACTTCGTTGTTGTTGTATTTTCATACACTTTACGGTACAACGTTATTTGCACATATTATTGTTGTTTTATTAGCATTTTCTTGTCGCAATTTTTTGTTGTTGTTTGTGCTATAATGTATTATTATTGCATGTATAATTAGCAGAGAGTCTCCAACTCCAAGCCAAGGCGAAAGCCAGCGCAGGCTGTCTAAAAGGCTCTCTAGTGCACACATTTCATAGTTGTGCTTGAGTGTGAGTGTGTTTGTGTGTAAGTATTTATGTATACAATGCCTATTTAGTCCATTATCTTGTCGCAGCTTCAATTCTCGGCTACTTAGTTTGGTTAGTCGAAGAGGGACACGCTACTAAAGCAGCTAACCAAGCACTCAAGCGAAGCGCAAAACCTTAACCAATACCAAAACCAAGCTCTGTGTGAGTATGTGTGTATGTTTGTTTGTTTGTATTTGTGTGTGTATGTGTGTGTGTGTGTGCCGATAAAATCTAATTTAGATTTAATTTTATGAGAAACACAAGTAGAGGCAAACAAGTTAAGCAGACACACATACCTACATATTGCTAGATACATATATATATATGGTATACATATGTATGTCTGTTCATCGTTAAAACAAAAGCTTGTCTCCTTCCATACTTGAACTGTAATACAAATAAATTTTTACACAAACTCATACAAATATATATATATATATATATGCTCATAAAGGCCAACTGTTTACGTGAAGCCACTCTGTGTTTGTTACGCTGGCTAAACAAAAGAGCTTTAGAAGTGATAAAGCGTTATATGAGGAGGAAGAAGAAGCAGCAGAGGAGCTTAGAAATATGCAGAATACTCGGCGCTAGAGAACGAAACGTTTTATTCGTATATATGTATATACGACTACTAGCTAAGTATGTGCGAAAACAATTGAAATAATGATTGCAATAACGTAAATTTGCCGAATTTACAACAAAAAAGGTGTTTCGGTCAGGCGTTGTCGGTTATAGTACTCCAATGTCATTATGTAATAACTAATAATGTCACGGCGACAAAATGAACGCGTATTATGTGTACCAAATATTGCAGTTAATTTACTTACAAAAGATATATTTACGTCGAAATTCGTGTAGGATTTAAGCATTGTTGCCAATTTTCACTTTTCTCTTTTTCGAATATTCGAAAATTTAATATTCGAATCCAAAGAAGCGATTAAGAAGATGCAGAAGCATGGATGTTAGATGTTTATATCCACGTAGACTTATATGTGAACTTACCAATCCAAGCATTGTTGCCAAATTTCCATTTTTTTAATATTTTATTTTTACTTATTTTAAGTATTGCATTTAATGGGAAGCAGTAGAGCATGCTAACTAACTAGGCTTACGTTAGGATAGATTCTTAAAAAAGCATTGTTGCCAATTTCCATTCTCTAATCTTAAATAATCACAGAACTCCGAAAATGCTTACTTTTTTTTGCGATTTTTGCCATTGCACTAAAGAAGCGCCGTTGTCTAATTTCACTTAATAGTTTGCAACTTCCCCAAACATTGTTGCCAAATTTCCACTTAATTTTTCTTGAATAATCTCATATTACGAAATTATCTTAAACATTTAGTCACTGAGTGGAAGTTATGCTATATAGCTATATTAGCGTTATCTAACGCGAGCTCTAAATAACCGAAGCATTGTTGCCAAATTTCAGTCCATAAACTAAAATACTCACAAAAATCACAATATTTTGCACTCTATAACCATTGCTGCCAAATTTCCCTCTGATGGAATTCAAAAAAGATTTTCGTATTATTAAATAGAAAGATATATTTATTTGATGCTTGATGTGAAAATATCACATTTTTAGCTGCTACATGATATACGTGAAAGAAGCACTGTTGCCAAATTTCAGTAAGTAACTCAAAATATCCGCAATTAATCCTATATTAATTTTAAAAACGAGATACCGGCAGCACAAAGTGTACCAGAAATAGCGAAAATTCATTTGCAATGCAAATTACAAAGATTGGAAAAAATAAGCAATGTTGCCAAGTTTCACTTTTGAGTTTAAAATATTAATTTTATTCATAAATAGCCTTAAAATAAATCAAAGAGTGCGCCGAGGCATTTTCGAATAAAGCAGTGTTCTCTTGTATTGTATTATATGTTTCGAAAAAAGAAAATGCGCTGTTGTCAAATTTCATTTTAGGTGTTTAAATTGTTTAACTACAGCAGCTTTTGTAATAGAAACAAAAGTTTTTCGAAGAAAGAAACCGATAATTTTTTGCAGTTTATCTTGCCGTGTGCTGATTAAAAATAAGCCTAACCATTCATTATTTCTAATGTACTCGCTAATGGAAGTCACGAAATGTTTTTATAGTTTTAAAGCTATGCAAAGGCAAGTATTTTGACAATTTTTATTATTAAAAACACACCGTTGCCAAATTTCACTCAACTAGTTTAATAGTAATTCAGCATTTATTTCAGTTTTCTAAATTTAAAACTGAGGTTATGGTGCATACTATGTAAATAGAATTAGAATTTTTAACAGTAAGTAATTTGTAAAAAGAAGCGTTGTTGTCAAATTTAATTTTTATGGTATGATTTATGCCTGCCAGTCAATATGATTCTAAAATTTTAGCTACATTATCAAAAACTGCCAAATATTTAACAAAAGTTTTTCTTACACTGTTGTCAATTTTCGAACAAACATATTTAACTTATCTTTAAAGCCCTAAAAGATGTGACAAACAGTATAGGTTTATACTTTAAAAATAAAATTATCTACTTTAATAATACTTTTTTAATCCCAAATATCCAAATTGTTGCCAGATTTCACTCCTTAGCTGGAATAATCTATGTTTCTGTCAGGTGGTTTTTGTCATCAACATTTACGGGAAATGAACTTTGACATTTGAAATCAAAGAGTTTATGCTAAAGTTATGAATGCAACCTTATAATTTATTGCAAGAAAGTGCAATGTTGCCAAATTTCACGCAGATAATTTATATACTTCAAATAAAAATGTCGACAGTAACACTTAAAGAATATATAATAGCATTTCCTTATTTCTTATTTCATATATATATTTTTTTTATCAAACAAAGCATAGCGGCCAATTTTCAGTGAAAAAATTGCCTGAAAATACATTGTTGCCAAATTTCTTAAGTATTTTACTATGATGATTTGACATTTAGATTTTTTTCCAATATATGTATAATTTCCCCACAGGCTTTCATTAGCCTAACCACTCCAAATGCTCAACCCTCATATTCATTTCTTAATTTAATTCCATTTTCTTCTTCTTTTTCTTCCTCTTCCATATGGCATCACAATAGCTAAGCCAATCATTGTCTAAGTGCCTAGATATTTACCATGAACGCAAGCATTAATTTATTTTTATTTTTCTTTTTCTCTTTTTCGGCTTAATTCTAACTTTTCTCTGGCTTTCGTATAATTTTCATGTATTTCTTGTTACTGTCCTTCACATTCTTCCCTTCATGTAAATATGTATTTATATGAGCATTTTTATTACTTATTTATCATGGTCAATTCACTTAAAATATATCGATTACCAAGGATTTGTGTTGTCGATAAGACAAAGGAAGGCGTGTTCAGAATTAATGAAATGCTTGTGGTGGAATTAAAGTGATGAGATAGAAGGCGAAAAAGCTTTAGTGTGGACATACATATACATATAGGTATGTATATGCTTAAAGGATGTTTGGTGAAAAATATTTCAGGAAGTTAATATTTCTTTTGTTAGTATATTGTTGGATTTAAGTTTCAAATTTCTCAGTTCTGTGCTCAGAAGAAGGAACCCTCTGCAAAGTTGGAATGGAAGCAAGAGCTTCTAAGCTTTGCAGGTTTGTATATGGCATCTTATGCGGTAAAAGAGGAAACCAAGTTAAAAGAAATAATCACAGATATGGAGCATCTTTTTTGAGTAAGCGACAAGCTTGTGATTTTCCTTAACCTAATTTCGAGCGGGAGGTCCATGAAAGGAGCTGTTTCGACGGGTTCACGATTGAGGGAAAAGGGGTTAGCTGAGTAGGTTTTAAGGTACACGCAAAGAGGTGGTTAGTGTCATACAGGATCTTATTGCATGCGGAGCATACATTGGGCATGTACGAGTTAAGTTTGGAACAGTAGGAATTTATCACACTACAGTATCCAGATCTTAAGTGTGCCAGTATTATTCGGGACTCTCGTGACAGCTCGAGCTCTTCCTTTGAATGGGTGCTGGTGTGACTCCGAGAACGCCGTTTACTGGCAGATAATGTATTAAGCTGTTAACGGACTCTTAGTAAATGGCGTATGAAGCCTGTCGGTATATCGTTATGTCCAACGATTCTTGTACAAGGACCTTGTAGTCAAATACTAGCTTTCAGATGTGCCTAGTTGGCTCGGCTTTAAGTAAGTGTATGTTAGGATATTAGGGTGCTTGCACAACTTAGCATTAAGTGCCTTAACTCGTGTCATAGATGCCCCGTTGTGCAAGTGAAGCTCTGGCGACATCCGCGGATCCTGTGGCGGTGCTTTGGCATAGCGCTAGTCCCAGGCGTTAAGATCAGATTAGCAGAGTTTATTACTGGCCGGTAAAAAACTTTGTATGCTGGCACTAACCCTTCTGTGTCTTTCCCCCAGGTGCTGTCGGCTAACGCTTGAGGATGTTGTTGCGGTTCTGAACTTTTGTAGCAATTGCAGTTGTGCAGTCGGAGTGAAGGAGTGTCCACACGAGAGATCAGAGAAGCTCCCACCGGTGTAGGAGAGAGCTTCGAGATATAGAAAATAAGCCGTAATGGGAAGAGGACACTACTCGGCTGACCAACTTGTTAAATATAATTTGTAGAAGCCTAGTCTAGGTTGGTAAGAAGTATCTACTAAGTAGCTGCAGTGGCTTAGGATTCTATTATTGTATGTAGTGATGAAAGTCCCATTGCGATGTTAAGTTTTCAGCTCTTCCCCTTTTTAATACTATAGTAGGTATGGACGTAGGTTTAAGCAAATCACGAAGGAAAGTCTCATACTACAGATCTCCGTCCCTTCTCACTTCGAGTTGTCAAGGTATAATAAATAAGGTTTCTGAGGTCCTTTGAGCTTTCTAACATTTTCCTTTACATAAAGAAAAGACCTCACCCGGTCGCGGTAGCCGAGTGGTTAGCATTGCGTACTACCATTCGGAAGGCTCGGGTTTGTCACTTCTCGTAGGGCGCTACAAGCCCAGCAGACGTGGCTCTTTGAAAATATTGTGCTAGTTGTTAAAAAAAACAAGTATTCCAGGAGGGCGTCAGGATCTTCTTTCTAATCTTAGTTCTATGGCTAGTCATAGAATCGTCTCAAATAATCAGACCTCTATTACTGCCTAGATTTGGGTAATTGTATAGCAAGTGGGAAATAATGTCCTCCTCGTGGTCAATCCCGCATGTTTGGAAGATATAAACAAAGCAGGGCTTTACTACTCATTCTGAGAATTTGCTTTCAACGTAGTGAAGATCTCGGCCTGAAACATATCACAACAGTCCGAGAGCTTGACTTGTTACAATAGAGGGTTAAGCGTGGAAACACCAACACCCATCCCGTGTGATTTTCAACACGTTGAACTGGAGTGTCATATGTGCTGGCTCATTCGCCCTTGCCGGGAAGGAGAAAGTAGGAAAGGGTATCCAAAGTAGGAATGCGGAAATCTCGCCTTCTTGGTATAAAGTGTAGTGATATTATAAATGATCTTTGAGTATCCACATAGTCCATGCCGTTAGTTATACATTTTACAGACTCGAAAAGAAAGCAAAGTGCATGGATCTGGAAGTGAACAAGGATGAGCCAAATATCTCCTGTCTTCAAAAATACAGTCAGTGCATTTGTGTTTTGACACCCGCGTTACTAGGGCAATCATAATTTTGATTTTCGGTTACCTTTGAACCAACATAACACTAACAACTACTTCAGCCTTGAAATCCATCCCCGAATATCTCTTGTACATTTTGAGCAGAGAAAGTATTCGAAAAGTAAAGTCCTATCCCGATGCACAAATCCAAAATCAACAAGTTCTTCATCATTCTCCTTCTATTTATGATGTTGACAACAACTTATGAGTTGGCCGTGGGATCTGTCGGCAGAGTTATGATCCTCGAAGAGGCAAAATCTGATATGCGCACTAATGAGGGCACTCTAACTTTGAAAATAATCGACGAGGTATGCGCTGATGGAAAGAAAGGAAAAGAAAGGTAGCGGAAAACCTCTACTTCCTTGCAAGAATTAAGTGGAGAAGAATCCAGTTCCACTTGGTATCTTAAATTAACTTCATACGTCTATAAGAAGAACGATATATGCGCTATTTTTGATGCGGCTGAAGTTACGTTAGCAATGTCTACAAGAATATAAAGATGATCCAAGAGAAATCTTTAAATTTCTTATGCTTAAATATTGAACTACAAAATTCTACTTTAGACTTGCAACATCCCAGCTTAGTCAGCATTATTTTTGGTTAAAGGTCATCGAATAGTATAGGTTAGAAAACCTTGTAGTGGGCTTACAAGTCCTCGAGACTACACTTGCTCAACGGGTCGATTACAATTGAGTCTACAAGTTATTCTTGCCCTTATCAACTTAAGAGCTCTCGTGAGTTGAGTTGAGTTGCTGCGGTTGCTGGTTGCTACCAGCACACTTAGACCAATATATATACTTATTGTGATACCACAGTGAGGTTCCCAACTGCACCTTCTCAAATAATCGAACCATTTCGTGGGGCTTAAGGCACTTTGCGGAAACTGTACGAACATTTGATGGGCCTCAACAAGGCTTCTAGGCTCTACTCTACTTTCCTCACTCTGATAAATATCAGATTTTATTTATAGCTTATGTTGGTCTGCAGATTTCACGTGAGTTTCAGAATATCAGATTTGGTAAGAAAGTATGCTCAGCGTCGAAGTGAATTCCATATTGGGGTAGTCTGCTTTAAGCTTAAAGCTTCCACCACCGGTGACTTGCTGGTTCTTTAGCCTTGATAGGCGAAAAATTCTCCAACAACTAAAATAAGCCATAGAGATAAAGCACAATTGGCTACCTTTAAATTATCAGCATAAATTTTGCATAAAACACCAATACACATAACCATAAAAGTGTACACATACAAGTAGTTAAATAGCCAAATACTCGTACGTGGACCAAATGCAAGGACCGATCAAACGGCTCAGGCTTAGTAGCGCCTGCAATGGCATTACGAGCCAACAACCAGCCAACAAACCAGCCAACGCGACGTCATTTGATAAGTCGTCTGCAGTGAACAAGTCCCATGTAGAGGTACTTTTACATACGGAGACACACACACAAATGCGAGCACAGAGAGATATGTATATGTATGATATGCTTTCACACTTTAGTCACTTGTACTCCGTACGTCGTACGTTTTTGGTCTGATGATATCGTCTAATACTTGTTGTTGTTGTTGCTGCTAGTACTATATTGCGGTGGCTTCTGTTGTTGTTGTCATTGTTATCACTTTTGTAATCGCACTCGCCCTCTCTCTCTCTCCCTCCTCTCTCTCTCTGTCTGTCTTTTTCACACTATCTGCTAGTGTCTTTCAGGTTTTTTTTGTCCTAACGGTTTGTTAACAAGCAACGCTTTTATGCCTGCAATTTCACCAACATTATTTGATGGTTGCTTTTGTTGTTGTTGTTGTTGTTGATGTTGCTGGCGCCTATGAATGAAATTTCATGCCCATTTTATGGGTTTCGGAAACGATTTTCACTGCCATTTTCTGCTTTTCAGCTTCACCGTTGAATTATTTCAGCCGGATGTAATGTGTGCGTGTTGCAAGTGGGCAAAAACAACAAGTAGAACTAAAAAGTGCAACAAAACAAAAAACAAGCAAAAACAAAGCAATGCCATAATTTGTTGTTGCTTTTGTTATTGGACCATGCAGTTGCATTTACTGTTGGCTTATTAGTTGTTGTTGTTGTTGTTGTTGTTGTTGTTGTTGTTGTTGTTGTTGTTGTTGTTGTTGTTGTTGTTGTTGTTGTTGTGATTGTTGCTGTTGTTGTTGTTGTCATATTCTACTCTACCATTTCCTATTATATTTTGGATTTTTTATTTTTATTTTTGTTTTTGTTTTTGGTTAGTCAGCTGGCTGCGCAGCTCGGCTCAACTCAGTTCAGCTTGACTTGGCTTGGCTTGGCTTGCCCGTTCGCTTGCCTGTCCGAAAACACAACAACAACAACAACAAAAACAACATAGTGTGAAAATTTCGTAGCAACACTTAACTGCCATTGTTAATAACAACAACAACAACACTAACAAAGTACCGAATAGCTCTAGCAAGTCTCATGCAGTTATGCGGCAATTGTCCGGCTTCGCTTAAAATTTTGGTAGGCACAAAATTTTACGAAATTTACTTTTAACTCCACACATATCCTTTTGTTTCCGTGCACTTCTGTTTATGTGTAGTTACATACATACATTTGGCAGTTTATTTGAATATAGTTACAAACGGCAGAGTCAAAAATTCTTCTTTTTTCGTTTTTTTTGTCGGCAAATAATACTCGAATAATACTGTATTTGATTTGTATATTTGCAATAAAATTTATGAGAAAATTTTTGAAAACCACAAAACATAGATGCATACATTTTGGCGTTCATCGTAATGGAATTCAGCGTTGAAATTGATTCGAAACAATATTCAGTATATGACTTGCTACCCTAAAAGTATGCTACAATTTTATTTTAAACTGTAGTTTAATCGCGAATTCGCCCGCATGGGATTTGAAAATGCCTTTATTAAAAATTTAAGCTGTCTTTTCCAGACTTATAATTTAAATTTTATATATATGTAATCTTAATATAATATATAAAAGTAAGAGTTTTTTGTTAGTGACGCTAAGGCTCGAGAATGGCTGGACCAAGCTTGTTGAAATTTTCGGGTGTTGTTCGTTGTGTCATTTGTCGAAACCATTCGTAACACTGTAGCATATATTCGACCCTAAAATGATATACTACAATATAAATCTGAAATGGTCATAAAAGATATAAATACTTCAGCATAACCGAGCCCAACACCTCTTTCTTCATTTTTATTTTAATTGGTATTCAGTATGTGTCAGCTTAATAAATGCCACGTACATTTCGATTCCTTCAAACTACCTTAGGTTACAATCATGGAATGAAATTTCATCTGTTCACAAAAGCAGTAGACTCCTTCATTGGTACTTCTTTTTTCCGCTCTTTGGCCCCCAATAGAAAATACCAAGTGCAGCCAGAACCTACTCTACCTGGTGTTTTCAAGAAGAGGTCTTGTCTATGCTTGCACTAGCATCAAAAACTTTCAAAGCTGGGGTATTCTTATCCATACGGACCACATAACCAAGCCAGCTCAACCGCTGTTTCTGAATATGCTGAACTACATATATAAATATCGCCATATATCTCGTACGGTACTCACAGTACGGTTTTCACAGTTTCCAACTCACAGAGGACAATAAATTTCAGCAAAACCTTTTTCACGTAAATTTCCAACGCCTACTCATCAGTTGTTGTCTTCGGCCATGCTTCCGCACCATAAAGCAGGACGGGAATGATGAGCGGCTTGTAGAGTTTGGTTTTTGTTCTTCGAGAGAGCACATTACTTTTCAATTGCCTACTCAGTCCAAAGTAGCATCTGTTGGTAAGAGTGATTCTGCGTTGTATTATATTTCCAGGCTGACATTGTTGTTGGTGTTAATACTGGTTCCAAGATGGACGAAGTTGTCTACGACTTCAAAGTTGTCACAGTCAACAATGAAGTGGGGACCGAGTCGCGAATGCGATAGCTGGTTGCGTGATGAGAGGAAATATTTCGTCTTGCCTTCGTTCCCTACCAGACCCATATCCTTCGCTTCCTCATCCAATAATGTCAATATTAACGGCTTACGCAGATAAAAAAGCTAAAGGATTGCCAAAACACCGCCCTGAGGATCGCGACAGGAAACCTCCTGATGTCGCCGGTGTATCACTTGCACAGCGAAGTATCTATGCTACGAGTTAAGGAGCGTAATGCTTTGTTGTGAAAGTAATTCCTATTGGGATGCTACCGTAGGGAACACTCCAATAGGTACCTAATAGAAGCCGAAACTCCATCTAGGCACATCAGAAAGGGAGTACTTGACAGGAAGGACACCATCCAGCAACATGTGCAACAACCGCTAGACAGTACGGCGTACAGACAAGCACTGAACGGTATTCACCAGTCAACAGCTTCAAAGACTCCTTTCCCGTGAATGGCGTGCTCGGAGAAAAATCACCACCTATTGCAGACAACGAGCTCGAGCTGCTTCGAGAGACCCGCGTGACTCTGGCACAACTTAGGTCTGGATACTGTAGCAGGCTAAACTCATACCTATCCAGACTCGACCACAGCATACCCAACGTATGCCCTGCATGTGGAGAGTCTCCGCACGGCATTAACCACCTCTTCACTTGCTCCCTTAAGCCGACACATTTGTTACACAGAAGCGGGTGCACATCTTTGGGTCTTAGGACAACCATATTTCGAGCCCCTGCGAAGTCCACAAACCTTAACCCATTTGCGGATTTTCCGTCATCCGAATTATCCGACTGTAATAATGAAATTAAAAAAAATCTTTTTGGGAGCAGAAATGTGTCAAAAAATCATCCTCATAGAATTGTACAAGAAAAAGCAAAATATAAACGCAAATGAGCCTAAAAATATGCCATGTTTTTATGATACAAATCCGCATAAATACGTCGCAGACGCGCTAGTTGTAGCAGACATGAATTGTTGCTGGGCGCTTGGCTGGCCAAAAAGTACAGTACAGCAGTCTTCATAATTAACTAAGCTACAAATGTATGTATGCATGTGCATTTAAATAAATATATTTTATGCATATTGTTTGTAACTTTTTTCGCGAGACAGTGAGCAAGCTGCGTCAGGCTCTTGTGTATTTGAGCGAAAATTATTATGTTAATAATTTTTTCAACTCCTTTTTGGCGTAATTTTACTTTCATCTCTAGGCAGTTATTGTTGCTGATATTATTTGCTTTGTCTTTTGTTTTCTTCTGTTTTTTTTTTTGGTTAATTTCTCACGTGTTTTTTCCTTATCTTCATAATGTATGACTCGCATGTCCTTAAATTAACCTAAATCTTTGCCACAACACGAGTTGACATGAATATGATAATGTGAGTTTTTAGCGTCGTATCATCGTGTGTATGTGTCATTGTATGTGTGGCACATGTCAGCACGCCGCAAAGTATGCAATGTGGGCATAGACAAAAAAGAAAAAAAACTCATAGACCAACTTTCTGCATACAATGAAGCAGCGAAGTGAGCCTCTTGAGGTAGCTTCGCGTACGTGTGTGTATTTGTAAATTTAAAATGCGCGCGATAAAATTTCATGCAACAAAACTTCACTACCTGCTTTGATAAAAATCTGTACTATATATGTATATGTACATAACGCTGTTTATGGGAATTTCAGCATGTGTGTGCTTGTAGCTGGCAAATTAACAAGCTTTCTTCTTTACACATCACTCATACCGCCGAAAGGCACACCTGCTCGAAAGTAGCTTACTCAGCTCAACCTCCCTCATACCCCACAAAACCCAACCACACACATGCAAGCGTGTGGCTTAAACAGCAGCGCACGCCTGAAAGTATGCTTTAATTATGTATTCAATGGTTTTTAAAGTGATGACAAATTTGTGACAAGCCGCCATAGAGGGTTAAAGTACTTCTTATGTGAGTGAGGCAGTTTTGTTTGTTTGCAAAGCAACAACAACAAATTTGTATTTTGAGCAACTAAAGAGTTTTACGCATGTAACTTGAGTGAGAGTGAGAGTGAGAGTAGTGAGTGCGGAAGTTAATGACAGTGATGAGTATTTGAGGATTATTATGTTAATGGTAGACAAAGTTTGCTACAAACTTCGCGAGAAGACAGTAAATGTCTTCTACTTTACCTACTTTTGAAAACTCTGTTAACGTCAACTCCGGCCGCAAGCCTACTTTCAACACTTGTATGCCTACCTGTGCTACTACTTTTGCACTCATCATCGCTTAACTTCTTTATCTTTCGCACTTTTTCCACTTTTGCTTATCATTTGGGAGGGAAAAATGTCAGCTGTTTGTCAGCGTATGCGTTTGGCTGCTGTGTAACTTCGTTTTCGGTTGGCAAAGTAGTGGCGTTTTAGGCGCATTTTAAATTTTCCATGAATTTGTGTGTTTTTCTAAGTCTGGTTGAATGTATGTATCGTTGTTTGAAGAATGAAAATTATGGTGTGTGACAGATAGCATTATTAGCGTATTTTAAATAATTTTCTTTAATAATGTTTCCATCATTTCAGCAATAGATGGCTTTAGTCATCTGTATTTCGCGTTCCGTAAGTGTGTTTTTATATGAAGATTACTTCAGTCTGGGCCCGCAAGCTGAGCATGATTCCTTCGTTTTATAATTATTTCCCATAAGTAAGGATAATATGTTTTTAGCCATTAATAAATTAGTGGCGAAGAAGCTTTGGATAGCATTACTTCTTCGATTGCCTTTACAAATAACCATTAAATTATCGGTTGATAATATATAAAGAACTTGATTTCATACACCCTCAGAGAGCATTCATTTATTCATTCAAAATTTTTTTATACGCGAAATTATCACATTTTCCATTTGAAAAAAATATACAAATTTTCATCTTCTCCTAAATCATATTTTCTTTTATCTTTCGCCAACACAAAAAGCTTAGCAACACTTATCGCAGCTTATTTCTTTATTAGCCACCCCATGAAAACCGCAATCAAATACTCGAATTGTTAGTCCTTTGGCGTTCAGCACTAAATCTCACTGCTCTCGTTGACCCTTTTTTCTTTGTGCTGGTGGGTAGTGGTGTATATTTTAAATAAGCCGAAAAATCCAACAGTTCAAGAGTGTTAACAAATTATGTTATCATATCGGTGAAATTAATCTATATTATATCGCTTAAAACCACAAAAATGTCCTTTTTGCTGCTACAAAGTACTGAAACTAATAAAAAAGTAAATAAATTTGTCTAAAAAAGGAAATAAAAATAAAAATATAAAATAAAAATATAGAATAAAGAATGATAAGCAGGAAAAATAGTAATAACTGTGCGAAAAAATATAACAAAAGATTTAGTAGTTTAAAAATATTAGTTTGGAATTTTTAGTTGCGAAACATACAAATGCTTTTATGGTTGGTTTGGTTGGTTGAAAAGACAGGTTCAGGATTCGACTCCAAGCGGCCGAACCCAAGTCATACGTATAGCAGGCTCCTTGTGTTTCTTTAGAATGAGAAATAATGTCTGCGACCACTCTAAAGTCTTTATGACTTTCGAGCACATACCAATTTATTTTGTTTTATTTTAGAATAAATTACTTATTATCATACTTGAAAAATTAAGGGCTCTATGATATGCCCTTCCGACTTCACAGATTTTCAGCGCCAATACGAAACTCTTTGTACACCAAACTTCACGCTTCAAGATGCGTTTTTTTGCGGAGTTTTGATCCAAAACCACATATTTCAATAAATCAGTTGTATGGGGACTATATAATATAGTGCTCCGATCTGTCCGATTCCAACAAGTAATCTGCTTAATGATGAGGTGCATCTTTGTACGGAGTTTGGTTGAAATATCTTTAAAACTGAGTGCCTAATTTGCGTACAAACAGCTGGACGACGTGCTATCTTTTATATATTGTAACATACTTTCAGGCATACCGAGCGTAATGAAATAGGGTTGAGAGCTAGAATGAGGTTAAAAAGTTGATATGCGAACCATTTGAAAGTCACGTAAAGAAAAATTCTATACTTTTTTATGGCAAACAGCACACCACAGTCATTTTCCTATCCACAGTAGGTAGGACAAGGGGTATCTACTCAAAAGCCAAATTAATTTAATATCATTTCTCCTAAAAATCTTTGAGCTTGATGATGCGAGATGAGGGTTTACTGTTACTCATAAAAAAACGGTGAATCAGGAATGAGAATCAGAGTTTTAAAATATAGACTAAGCGATAGACATCTGCCTGGACACAGCTGTGGTATTTAAAAGCGTGATTAAGGAATATTTAATGGATGCTTTAGTCCCTGTCAAGCTATTGGGAAATCCAAGCGTAGGTTCATCACCAGTCATCAGCCGCTGAAGGTAGCAGAAAGGAAAGCTAAATCCTCGCTTCTACGCAGATTAGTTAGGACAAGGAATATCTACTAAAAAGTCCAATTAGCTTAACGTCAGTACTCCTAAAACCATTGTAGCTCTTAGTGCATGTCTTAATCAATCAAATAGTGTATGAGGGTCTTCGCTCCTCTCTATTTAGAAAGTGAATCAACAAAGGAAAATCGAAGCTTGAAAATATGGAATATGCGGTACACATCTCGATACATCTGTGGTGCTTAAAAGCGTCTTTAAGGAGTGCTTAATGAAGAGCTTAGTTTCTATAATAGTTAACCTTGCTTTTCGAGACTGGACACCCGGTGAAAATCCAGTCATAGTTTGGATTTGATGTAAGAACGCACATTTTTCATCGAGAAGATTAGTAAATAACTGAGTAAACTTGATCGGACTTTACTGATAAGAGAGACCTCCCTTATTCTATTCACCAGGAAATATTAAATTTTAACATGGATCAAACCAAAGCTGGGAGAGATCACTTTGTAGGCAAAATAACTAAGAACTTGGATATGATAGTGAACAGCTAGTTGTCGAAAAGGAATGTGTAGGAATGAGTAAAGAAAGCATCGTAAGTCACTTAAATAAAAGGTGCGGTCTATCACCGACATTTTTTGCTTGGATCTTCGGGCGCAATTAATGCTTATTTGGCGCTTCGCTGAAGCGACTGAAAATAGACTTTAGATTCTCGATCATCATTACTAGATGATGCCAAGAAGCAAAAAAAAATAAAACATTCCTGACTGCCCCGTGCATTCAAGCACCAAGCATCGGCTGAGAACAAAGGAACTGACGGATGGGAGAATGGACTCAAGTTATCAGACAAAGCTAGAGAAACAGGAAACAGCGAGAGGCTTGCGGCGATTGAAGAAATAAAAACTGAATCTCTGAAGAAGCTCAAGAGTAATAATTTAAATAATTTGTAGTCCTTTGTAACTGCGCACTGAACTCCTCGTCTGGAGGACCTACAGTTTATTCTATCCCTCCTCCGTACAGCCGATGGATTTTTATAAGGAGCTTTTATATTCAATCAAAAATACACTCGAAGAGCTTCACAATCCCCCCGCCGATGGGTGACTGCAATTAGAAAAAATGATTTTCTACAATATTAGATATTGGTTGTACCAAAACTCGAACCCTAGTCTTCAAAATGGCAATACATAAGGCTAGTCACTCGGCTATTGCGGTTGCCAAAGTAAGACAGAAGGAGATTTGCTTTTACCATTTGATGAAGCATCCCTTGTACAATATTGTATCGAGCATCTGTAAGTCTTACGAAGGATCTTAATCTATTGGCATTAGCCACACATGAGCGGAATGGGCATTACTAGTAGTGACATAAGTGAAAAGTGTTGCGAGGTAGGCATAAGTGAGACCTGGCAACACCTCTTTTATCTCTTTTCGGCCTTATGACCTCGTTTTAGGTATAGAGGAGCTTCACTGTACTTAAGGTGTATTTAAACTATACCTCCATCTTATGACCTAACTCAAAATTTTTTCGGGCTCTGTCTTGGTCACTTCTCTACACTTTTGCCACTTACCTACCAGTTCTACTAAATGCCTTAGTAAATTTATTGCCAATTTCCCCATATAATCCACCACAAAGTCCAAAATCAGTTGTCAATTGCCTTTCTCTTCAGCTCTTTAATTTATAATCAAGCATTAAATACAAAATAATATTAGTTTAAATTGTATAATTTTAAGTTGATTACCAAAAAATTCCCATCCAAATCACCAAATAATATAAGCTCATTATTTTAGAGGAATTAAGCGAAAACCAAAAACAAAATCCACCAAATAAATATACAAAATAAAGCCCTAAAATTTTATGACAGGCGATAGAAAAAAAGAGAAAAACAGACAGAAAAGAGAAGGCAAAAGTGAGTGGGAGAAGTGGTTAGTCCACTCGACGATGCATCATCTAGAAGAGAGTTGCAAAAACAATGCCACCCAACTCATAGAGGCGCCAACGGAGTGCTGAAAACCATGTAGTCCAACGAGGACAGGGACAGCTTACTGAGCTGAGCTACATTTGTGTCTATGCGGCTGACCCTGACTAACCGACAATGAGTAAAGGCAGAAATTGCGGCTTTCATGGTCACACTCATACACACTCATACATACACGTTTATACTCAAACCATCAATGTCAGCTAATATTTAATTAACTTAATTGTAATTAAGCTGATTCGATGGCGGCGTGTAAGTAGAAAGGGGTCTTGGTTAATGATAATGATGAGCTGAACTCGGATTAAATTTAATGTGCTTTTGTGGGAGTATATATGTATGTACATATATACAATTATGGGTACACTGGCATAGAAAATAGTTGAAAATTTTAAATTTATCAATTTCAATTTTAATCCCGTAATTGGTAATAAACCAACCAAAGGACAATTGGGAGAAACACACGAAAGTGGAAGTTTTTAAGCAGTTAATTTAATAAAACACTGGTTACGGAGGTATGAGACAAACGGGTAAGCCTCTGAGTACCACTTATGGCTGCTGTTTCCTTGTCGAGTTTTATTTTCGAATCTTTAGAGTCAGAAGTTGCCCTTGAAGATCTCAAAAGATTTAGATGCATGTCATGTGTTCTGGATAGATAGGAATACTCCAGTTTTGAAAATTTTCGAAGCAGTACCCCCCGATGGAAGCAGAGGAAGATGAAGATCTCCACTACATAGGCAGAGAAGGACTTGACTCTACTTGGAATTACCAATATGCGCCAAGCAGGGAAGAGAAAGAGTGAATGGCGCTTAAAATTTTTCCGACCACACACTCTCGTAAAGCTATTGGAAATAACTTATATTTCATTAAATTATTTGCTTAGCAGATGTCAACACTCCATTAAAAATTTACCGCATTTCAACTCCTCTTTCAGTTATTTCAATTTACAAAAAAATTTTTTTTTGGTTTGGTAAACAGCTGGCAACTCTGCTTGGAATATTTGTCAGTATGATTTCTTAATATAATAATAATAATTTCTAATTTATTTCAGTTATTATATTTCATTGTGATTTACAAAGTTTAACCTAACTTGAAATGCCAAACAGGTGGCAACTCTGTACCAAATTTTGTCCAGATATGTTTTCTTTCAGTTTGATATAACTATTGTATTTAAATACCCCAAATCCAATTTTAAAATTAATTTTATAAAAAAATTCCTAACAGGTGGTAACCCTGTACACAAAATTTTCCTGAAAATAAGTTTTTAAATTCGCGCATTTTAATAAATTTATTTTGCATTTAAAAATATTTTAATTATAAATAGTAAACAGCTGGCAACTCCTTGTGGAATACTTGTCGGAATACAATTTATTCAGTTCTATCAGTATGACATATTTGTTATATTCTTTATTTCATTCTGATTTTCTAAATTTATTTTAATTTAAAACACCAAACAGGAAAATGCCTTCTATTAGTACGATATAACTATTTATGGTAAATGCTTCATTTCTTATTTCAAAATTTATTTTAATTAAAATTTCCTAACAGGTGGTAGCTCTGTACAAAATATTTTCAAGAATTTGGCTTTTTAGCTGTTTCAGTTTAATATATGTGTGTATTGTAGTACTTAAGTTTGATTTTTAATTATATTTCAAGCTAAAATAATAAAGATATGGCAACTCTATTTTTTAAATTTTGAAAAATTTTTTCTTCTAACCTACCTTTTGTAAGATTTCATTTAATTTTTTTCATGCAATATTTCAATTAAATTATTTTAAACAGGTGGCAACTCTCCTTAGAGAGGTATTAGTGATAAAATTTCATCTAATATTTCATTTATCTTTATTTAAAAAAATCTAATTTTTTTATTAAAATTCTGAAACAGTTGGTAACCCTACTCAAAATGTTTTCGGATATTATTTTTTATATTGCTTTTGTTTTCTCATACTTCTTCAGACTTTAGCTTTCAATCCAACCAATTTATCGAAATAGAGAGAGAGAGAGGCAGAGAAAAGTGCATTGTCGGTAACAGATTTTATTCATGTATGGATCAAAGCTTGACGGAAAGTTCGGATTCTGTCTATGGCGGAACGGAATCGCTGAAAATTGCAATGCTCTGATGGGCTTGCACATATACATAGATGATATCTTAATGCTGAACAAAGTTCAAAAAGGTGTTTCTCTATCAAAACGTGACCAGCTTCTGAAAAGTTTCGGTCTTGAACCAACACAGCGGGCGCTGAGCTTGGATTTTTCTAAACCAAGGTGTAGCAGGGAAGCTCAAGGTTAAATTTTGTTTGCATTCCAAGACCAAAACTCTTGCCCATGGTGGGAGTTCTGTCTAGTCATTGCTTGTTGGAGCTGGAATTTTTACGACTCAGGGATGAAATCACCTATGTCTTTTCTGAGTATCTGTCTCGCATTTTTACTTTAAATCTGCTAGACTTTCCTCAGTTTGGATTCAAGTGAATACCATATATACTGGTGACCACCCTTAACCCTTTTCCAAATCATTATGTAGTTTCAAAGGCATGGACTGAAGCTTTTGACATAGAAAATCTGGCTAAGCCAACTTATTTTTATAGTGTTCCTTTCGAAACCATTCAGTTCAAGATCTCAAAGAGATTGATTATTTTCGATAAAACTGAAGAATTGATTTGTGAAAAACACCATTAAATAGTTTTTAGTCGTAAACTGCTTGAGAATTAGTTTTTAGGAAGAAATCTTCGAAAAATAAAATTATATATCAACTAAAATTTATTTCTGAACCCTGGAAATATGTGCTCGGAGATTTTTTTGTTGCTTTAAGGTAAAAATAAAAAATTAATTCATTAAATTTCCCTACAGGACACTACTGTACTCCGACGAGGAAGACGAAAAAGTCCAAACCACAGAGTAAAACCTAATTCAACACGACTCTTAAGAAGAAGAACAGCAAGAAGAAGAAGAAGACGCTAAGTAATGAAAAATTTGTTCGCACAAAAGAAAAGTGAAATGAAGGAAGCTACGCTCAGTGGATGTGGATGACTTAAGCTTAGGGGACATAATGACGCTTATTGCTTTTTAAAACAATTTTAATCCTTACCATAAAATGCAACACACTAATTACCGTTAATACAAACACAAACAGAAAGGCAAACAACAACAACAACAAGAACAACAACAACACAAAAGGAATAAGGAAATATCAAACGAAAGGAGACGAAGTAAAACACAACAGCCAGAAGGTGTTAGGAGTGGAAGAAAGAAAAAGAGAAAAAGCGAAAAAGAGAAAAAAAATAAAAATAATGAAAAATATATGTATATAGCAAAGCGAACCGAAAATTCGGTTACAAAGTAGTAGCTGAGGTCAAAAAATTAAAACAATGAAAATAAAATGATTTCGGTGGAAGGTGTTAAGAAGAACTCACAAACAAACAAAAATATAAACAAAAAAAAAAAAAAAAAAAAAAAACACCAAACGATGCCACAAAAGTGACACGAAAGTGTAAGGCAAACATTAACCCACTTTATTAAAGCCATGTCATAATTTATGAAAATAATGCAATAACAACAACAAGCATAATAACAGCGTATTTAGAGTAAGAGAAACAAAAGCACAAACAGAAACACAGCAAAAGCAATTAGAATAGAAAGAAAGTTTTTATAAAGGAGTAGTAGGTATAAGCGGGGCATTGCTGAAAAATGAAAGGAAGGCGCATTCTAGCTGAGTACAACAACAACAATAGCAAGCATATGCAAGTACGTGTATATATAGAGTAGCCAACTCGATAAATAAGCCGACGAAGTGGTAAATGAGCAGCGATATTAAGTGCCATTGTCCTTGCCTGTGTCGAAAGTCTCTCTCTATAGAATTTTGGAATTGAATGGATAAATGTATGTAAATGTAGTCGCATATATAGGGTTATCCAATAAGTGGTTTTTTTGTTTGTGATATTCATGGAAAATGTAATTTTTTGAGATAAATGAACGGATGTTTATTTCAAGAGAGTAAAGAGTAAGATATGCCAATATCAGCCGAATGCTAACCGTAACCTTTTTATGAAAATTTCCATCACCAAATCACAAAGTGGCTGCTCAATAGCTTCACGAACTTCTTCTTTAAGGACTTGAATCAACGTTGACCTGTTGGCGTAGAACTTATCTTTCACGTGATCCTAAAGGAGGTAGTCGCAAGGTGTGAAATCACAAGATCTCTTTGGCCAATTGCGATCATCACTTTTAGAGATCATACGATCCGAAAACTTTTCCTTTAAACAATCTAAAAGATCGTTGGTTTTGTTGCTTGTGCCGCACGTAGCGCCATTTTGTTGAAAGTAAACGTTGTCCAGCTCAATACCATCCAAATTCCGGCCATAAAAAATTATTAATCATATGTTGCTCTAACCTAATTTTCTAAAAAGTAAGTTTCAATGACCTCGCCGGACCATAAACCGCAACAGTTGAGGCTTTTCAAGAATAAATCTTGCATTTTCCGTGCTCCAGATATGACAGTTTTATTTGTTGACGTAGCCAGCGAGGTGGTAATCAAAATGATTTTTTGATGATATTCCGAATTATTTTCATGCATTTAAAGGGCACAGTCAACAAAGACACGACGTTGTTGATGATCAGTCGGCTTGAGTTCTGGTGTTAACTGAGCTTTGTAAGCCTTAAAATCCAAGTCTTTGTGTAAACTACGCTGTAATGACGTTTGTGGTATACCCAATTCCAAGGAACGACGCGGAAAGGACAAGCCTGGATTTTTTTCAACACTTTGGGCTACAGCAGCAATATTCTGAGTTCTTTTTAAGTGACTAACTTGTCCCAACAGTTCCATATTTTCCACCAATAACTGTTTTGCGGTCCGATAAAGACAACGATCTCTGCCAGGTTTTTACCATTTTTATAGTGAATTTTAATAATTTCAATGCGTTGTTGAAGCGTGTATCACTCCATTTTTGTAACTGCTTAGTTTTTACTTGACAAATATCAAAAAATTACAACTTCAAAAGTGACATCTAGCGGATAAGCAATCTATTCAAAAAACAGCTCTTATTGAAAAACCCTTTCTTTAGTTTAGGTGCAAGAGACTGAATGGTTTTGTTTAAAAAACATACTTTTTTCTTGCTTTTAATATATCTTTTTCTCCTTCCATTTCTCTATCTGTTTCGCGGTTTTGAGTTTACTCCTCACTTGGGGTCAATGTAATGACCTTTACTCTTCAAAACAAAATTTTCTCTGATAAAATTCACATATACCATATACATTTTTATATATATATGGTATATATGGTATATATTGCCATTATTATTAAGTTAATGAAGACCCGACTTTGGCCTTTTTGTTGGCTCAAGAATTCATGATCTTTTGTGAGTTTATTCCAAGCGATTAATTTAATGAGTTTTGGCTTTCGGGTGAGAAAGTGAATTAAGGAGAATATATTGTTTCGGTCATTTTATGTGCTTAAAAAGTAGATTAAATTTGGGTTTAAAGTGAAAATCTCGTATTTGATGTCATGAAATAAATTTAATTTTGAATTAATTTTTTTTGCGAGTAATACTCCAAGATTTGCAGTATACAGCAGCTACCCTAAATAAATTTAGATTAGCTTATACTTAAATACCATTATATTCTTTAGATTGTCTAGTTTGTTGCGAAATTATGATTTTAGTAATAACCTCTTCATGCGAACGATATTTCTTACCGGCGAGCAGTTTATTTGGAGAGCTGCAAACCGCCAGTAGTAGCTGGGAGCCAAATCTATTGAATAAGGTGGTAGTACCTCTTAAAGAGTTTTGTCCATATTTTGATGTTCTTGTAACACGGTGAGTTGTCTTGTCTCCGAGTAGCATCAAATTTTCTGTGCCATATGCCGCGCCCATAACCTTCTCAGCTAAGTTTTTGATTGACCAGGTTTGAAGTCAACAAGCTTAAGTTGATGTTTATGATAGATCACAATCATAAAATTCAGTTTCTGAAGCTGGTTATGGCTATGGTTATGGTTATGGTTATGGTTATGGTTATGGTTATGTTTATGGTTATGGTTATAGTTATAGTAATGGCTATGGTTATGGCTACGATTATGGCTATGGTTATAGCTATGGTTATGGTTACGGTTATGGCTATGGTTATGGTAACGGCCATGGTTATGTTTACGGTTTTGGTCATGGCTACAATTTTGGTTATGTTCCTAGTTATCTTATGTGAAATATCCATCCTTTTTAGAACTTCCAAAACTCCAACTCGGAATATTAACTCGTAAACAACGAACGTACGTATTCCAACACGATGAGTGATCGACAACGACATATACATGTATGTATATTCCAGTAGAAATGAAAGAGGTTGCCGTATTACTAACTTTAAATTAACTTCTTTTTAAAGAATATAACTTCAGGCTGTTTTATTCTGGAAATATTGGAATGAAAGCGATGAAATACCTGTGCTCCTCTAGAAAGCTTATCATGGCTGTACTAAGTTAAACAAAAATTGTTCGTGGGCTAATATGGTCTACAATTCAAACTTTTTAATAACTGTAGTGAGTAAAATATGAGTACAAAATTTTAAAGGAAATTATTATGAATTATATGAATTCTTAGATGTATGAAATAAATTAGAAAAAAATACATAATATGAATTTATATATATAAATATTTTTAAAAATGTTCCAAAACTTATGGAATTCATAAAAACTCCCCATCTTTTATCATTTCTTGCAGCTACCAGAAAAACTTACACACACAAGTGAAAAAAAAAATCCCAACAATTAGACATTCCGTCTAACAAAACCACTTCAAAATCATTTTAATATCGCAGAATAATATAGCACTTCACTGACAAAATGCTTAGCGTAATGAGTAATGAGCACTAATGAGTGACTGAGCGAGTTTGTGAAAATTTGTTGAGTAGCAATTTGAGTGGAATTGTAAAAGCAAATTGCAGACATAAAAGTAGTTTATTTTTGGTATTCTCATTGTTTGCTTTCTGTTAAAATTATCAAATAGAAAGAATAATAAAAAATAATGAAAAATAATAAAAAATAATAATAAAATTTCCATTTGTAAGTACTTTGACTTATGGCGTCTTTTGCTGTTATATTTCGCCGCGCTTGCTTCCTGCCACTGTTCTATCTACTATGACTGCGCAAAAGTGACAACTTAGGAAAAACTTATGAAACTGAAAACTTTACAGTCACATTTACTTACAGAGATATCTTGTTTAAATGTATATGCTTGCATTGCATACTTTAAGGCGTCTATGCTATGGGCTATGATGTAAGTTTTGTTGTTTTTGTTTGCCATTACTGACTGTTTAATGAAGTGTTGACGAATTAAGCGTGTTCAAGTGGGAATTATTTTTAAGAATTATTTTTGTTAGAGTATGCGATGAGTAAAGAGTAAAATGCAATTTAGATGACTCGGAGAAAAAAAAAAAAAAAAAAAAAAAAAATTGCTTTGCTCAAAAATTTCAGCTTTTTTCTCTTTCACACCATTCTTACACTTTTCGCTCTCGCTCTTAAAGCACAGCCGTATGCTCGTTCGTTTATTTTCAATCTGTGTAATTACAATTTATTTTTATTTTTTTTTATCTATTTTTATTACTTCCTCTACTTTTTATTATTGCATATCCACCTGTCAGCTATTAATAAAAATTCTTTAATACCATTCTGCCATTTATACACATTCTTCATTTCATATCCTTTCGCTCATCTGCGCTATAATTATTGTCATCCGGCATTTATCTATCTACCTACCCACCGGCTTGGCCGGGCCGAAAGGTGTGTAGCTTTGAATTTAATTTATTGCAAGGATATCAGTAATTCATGCTTAACTCGTTTATTTTTTTTTCTGAAAATTATGTTTTAATTTCTTTTCATTATTTAGTTTGTGAAAATTGTTAAAATTAAACGAACTGTAAATTATTTTTAAAATTGGTAAAATGATGGTGTTAATGAATGGCGAAGGTATCCTTGGAGTATTTTGTGATATTCTGGTAATGAAAATATTTAGTTAAATAAATTTTAAGAGCTTCTATCTATTGTTATAATGGACAGTTTTTTGTTTGCTTCATTTGACTATAAATAATATTAATTTTAATCCAAAACTTAAGTCCAGTCTCAAGCCCAGGCTCCAAAACGAAGGCAATATATTATTATTATCATTAAAAATTCAAACCCTTTCCAAATTCAACACAAAGTTAATGCCTGTTTTTTGAAATTTAAGTTAACTTATTATCACAGGCAAAGACTAAATTAATCTTATACTAATTTTGGCTGAACTTCCAACATAAAAAGAAACCACTCCTTCCTATTAAAAATTAAAAATAACGTCACTTTTACTATAATATAATTGTTGCTCTCAAAAGCCTACTAAAACTCAACTCAAGCTCAAACCTTTCCTATTTTCTCAAACTTAATATCAATCTCACTCCCTAAATCCCTCTCTCTCTTTATTTATTCTTCTCACTCTCTTTATGTCTTTATTTTTGGCACTGTCTCTCTTTAAATCTATCTCTTTCTTTCTTTGTCATTCCTAAAGGCTTTAGCAACTCTTATAATTCATAAAAGGGAAATAATAGTTTTTGTATCAAAAATAATGAAATGCTCTCGTTAAATGAATTCAATCAACGGTTTATTAAATTAATTTAATTATAAAATTGCAATAAATTATGTAGTAAAACCATATATAGTTCATTGCCTCACGTGATATGGCATGTATAGGAGCATAAAATAAAATTTATTTCTTTATTTAAATATGTATGCAAAGCTGTACATTAGGATGTGTTGAATTTAAATTTAAAGAAATTTTTTATAAATACAAAAACTGTTAAAAATATATTTAAAAAAAAAAAATCTTAGATAATTTTTTTTAGTTTAAATGCGAAAATTAATATGTTTGCAATAAAACTATGAAAATATATTAATTTTTCAGTTAAACAAAAAAATTATTCAACTTTAAAAAAATTATAATCCTAAATTGTACACTTATTTTTACATTTGTAATAAACCTATTATTTTTATCAATTACTCTAAATTGTAAAAATTGATATAAATTTAATACAAAAAAATATTTTAATAATTATATCTTTTTAAATTTAAATAGCAAAAAAAAAACAATAAAATAATTTAATTAATTTATATCAATTTAAATCAAAAATTAATATAAATTAAAAAAACATTGGTTTATAACCTTCTTAAAATTAAATGTCAAAATACATATAAAATTAGTACAATATTTTTTTAACAAACAATTTTTTCTTAGTTTAATTATAAACAATTGTTAGCTTGTATAAATTATTCGCATATAAATAAAAAAAAAATATTACAATTTTTTTAATTCATTTTAACCTAGACAAAACTAATGAAATAATTTCATTAAAAAAAATGTTTATTGTTATATTTTTTTAGTTTAAATGCAGAAACTTATATAAAATTAATAAAAAAAATATTTTTATATTTAACTTTTTTTTAGCTTAAATGGAAGAATTAAAAAAAATTAAAAAAAAACACAATTTAATAAAAAATTTATTTAAAATTTTTGCAATTTTGTTTATTATTATAAGTGCAAAAGTTAATATAAGCTTATTTAAAAAAAATATTTTTAATAATAAATTTATTTAGTTTAAATGCAAAAACTAAGAATATTTTAAGAATATTTTAAGACATGCATTTTTTCTTAGTTTAATGCCAAGGGGATTTTTAATTTAAAAATAATTAAATCTATAATAAGTTAAATGCAAAAATTAATTTAAGTTTGATTAAAATGTTCCAATTAATTATTTTCTTTAAGTTTGTATAAAAAAAATATTTGAATGAATTAGTATTTTTTATCTTAATTTAATATAATTTATTTTTTAAATAATAATCTATTTTAGTTTAAATGCAAAAATTAATTTACGTTTAATAAAAAATGTTTCAATTAACATTTCTTTAAGTTTAAATTGAGAAAAAAATATTATAGCTTAAAAATAAATTTAATAAATAATTTTTTTTTAGTTTTCATGCGAAAAGGATTTTAAATTAAATAAAACTTTTGGTCAATAATCATTTTAAGTTTAAATGCATAAATTAATATAAATTTAATTAAAATGTTCCAATTAATTATTTTCGTTATGTTTAAAATAAAATAAAAGATAATATTAAAAGAATTAATTTAAAAGATAATTAAAAAAACATATATTTGATTTATTTTTTTTCAAATTAAATTTAATAGAAATTTTAGAAAATTACTTTTCATGTTTAAATTAAAAAAAAATAATAATAATTAAAAAAACATTTCAATTAATTAGTTGTTTTTAGCTTGAATGCAAAAATTCATTTTTATTAATTATAATATATTTTTTTAATATTTTACTATATTAGTTTAAATGCAAAAATGAATTTAAATAATATAAACCTAATAAATTGTTATTTAAATTATTTATTTTTTTGTTAAAATATTTTTCAATTAATGAAACAAAAAATTAAAATAACTACCTTTGGGTATTTTTTGTATTGTATGTCTTTCCTTTGTGTTTTTTTTTTTTGTACTTCTTTTCAACCAGTTGGCCATTCACAGTAACAGACTTATTTGTATATATTATATATTTGTGGAGCTACCAAAAGCAAGGCTATGAAATGCACTAACATTTTTTTTTTTGCATTTGCATGCATAGAGCATTAACATATACTTAGATTTGCTTTTTATTTTTCGATTTAATGCGCATTAATATCGTCGTTTGTCACTTATTCGCATTAATGTTATTTAAAGGCAGAGTTTTAATGGAAAAGTGAAAAATGTATATAAAAAGAAAGTAGAACATTAGTTCATACAATATTTTCGCCTTTGATTTCATTAGTTTTGAAAATAAACTTACGGTTTTCTTTACGTTGGTTTACTCTAATGTGGTTTTATATTTTCATTTAAAATAAATACGCATTATTAAATAGCTATGAATGTGTATTTGATTTGCTGACACACACACACACACATACACAAACACACATATATCGCAACTCATGGTCGTCCAACTCCTCAATAGTACTCAACTATTTCCCTGTTGTCAAATAAACCTGGCAAGTTTAAAGCCACACAATCGAACGGAAAGCACGCAGCGCTGGACCAAACGTTAAAGCCGACAAAAGTACTTGCAATTGTGGACTTTGGTGTTGTTTGTGTGACAGGAAATACTCATATTGCAGCGGTGTTGCCATATTTTTTTTATTACTACTGCTATTGCTGTTATTTGTTGTTTTTATGTTGTTGTTAATAGCATTATTGCAATTTACATGTTATTTGTATATAAAATATTTTATTGTTGTTATTATTGTTTTACTGCTACTGTTCATATTTCAACGCTCCACATGCATACATACATATATATAAATATATTTATTCATTTATTCGATAAAATTTTGCATTGTGCATTTTGTGTTTGCCATGAGATTTTCCAGATGAATGTAAATGATATTTTTCAAATAAACCGTGTGCTGTAGTTATATAACTGTAGTACTCAATATGTTAGCGCCGAAGGTAGTCGTTGGAAGCACGTTCATGGGTTTGTGGCTGTAAGTACAATTGATAAATTAAAATTGTTTATTAATGTTAATATTTGTGTTTGGTTTATATGAATTTGATCTCATTAACGGTATTAGGAAATGCATACTCAATTCAACTCTTTCCCTTGAGCTTCGAAAGCGTATATTTTACATGAAATTTTTAATGTTTTTAGACGTGTTCAATAACACAACTAAACTAGGAACATGGAAATTTTGCATAAGGTAGCTCAAGCGGCATTGAACAGTGGTATTTTTAGGAATATTTACCTTTTTTATCGCATGAGATATTCATAATAATATCAAAATTGTATAGTAAGTCCAGATTTTTTGATTATCTGCACTCTAGCGCCACCTAGCAGGTGATTATTGCCACTGGAGAAACAATTATTAGGTGCGCGCGCCCTCTACCTATAACTTTTTTAACTACAGCTTATTTAAGCTTTGACATTTTTAATGACATTTCTGAATTGCCAAATATTCAGTAAAATGTTTTTTCGATTTTCGAAATGATTAAGTTCATCTTTGCAGAAGTTTGGGGAATATTGAAAAATTACTTTCAATGTGGTTAGTTTTCACATGCAACTGTGAATAAATTAAGCACGAATTTCGAGCGAAATAACTTATCTTCCACGTAGATTAGAGATCAGTTTGCGCAGCGAGCTTATCAAACCGCTTCGTTTTTGAACAAAACAACACGCAGTACGTTCAGGAGAAAATGTTGCTGCTGTAGCTCAAAGTGTACACAAACCGCCATCAACATCAACTCTACAACTTTTTTGGAAATTAAACATAACGCCGACTGCTTTACGCAGGATTTTTCTTGAATATCACGGCATGAAGGCTTATAAAACCTAATTGGTCTACGAACAGAAGCTTTGTAATCATAAAATGAGAGTTTACTTCGCTCAATGGGCTGAAGATCACTGGACGGCTACGTTAACAAGCCAAACTGCCACATTTGGTATTCAGAAGACCCACACGTAGTCATGGAAAAGCCAGTTCATCATTAAGGAGTAGCTCCTCGAGGCGACATTTGGACCGCCGGCATTGATCCGATACCGTAGCATTCCCTGAGACTATTTGCTGCCAAATGTTGTTGAGAATGCCATTGACAATATGTGCTTCCAACAGGATGGAACTACGCACCCATAATTAGCCAACACAGAGGTGTTACCTAGCCTAGCTTTAGTCACTTGATTCCGTTGGACTATTTTTTGTGGGGAGCTGCTAAAGATAAAAGCTACGCCAAATAGCCAGAGACATTTAATGAGTCGGAACATTTGAAATCAGAGAAGCCATTGCAGCTAGAGAGAGGCACAAAATGGAAAATATGTAAAATATTGGGTCAACAGAGGGAAGAGAATGGGTTATTGTAACGCCAGCCGCGGCAGTCATTTGAATAAAGTGGTGTTCCACAATTAACGAGATTTTTGAGACATCCCTTTACAACAATTTTAAAAAGCATGGTTTAGTTAGTGAAAGCGCTGAGCAGAACCTGGACAACTCAAGATCTTGAAACGATGTTATTTGCTGGCTGTAATATTGAATGTCCACGCCTCCGAGTGTATTTTGGACATGAAATTAAGGCTCCTTGTAAAAAAACGATCAGCCGTTCGGAGGCGGCTTAGTATAAACTGTAGGTATCTCCATTTGTTGGAAAAACATTGCTTAAGCGGTTATAAAGCGCCAATTATGTATATATATATTATATAGCATTCATTCATTGGTTGTAACGTCCCAATATATTACTATTTACACTTTTATATCATTAATATTGAATCGGCAAACGTAATCTCTGGAGCCACAATGATGGTTCTGAGCTTAATAATGGGAGATCTATAGTTTCTCTATAATTTTCAAACCAGATCTGTGGGTTAACTGTGTCAAAGAGATAGACAATTCCTCTGATAGCCAAGTGAGTATCATAGCCCTGGACGAAAGGTCCATCAAACTCAATAATTTACCACCAGACTTGATGTTATATCAGTCGGTTGTAGTAAGCGGCCTTCGTTTAAGGTACCTTGGCATTCGCAACTACTTGAAGGGCACATTCTCATTCTTAGCCCAGATAGTTGGGGTTCCATATCAATAGCGGAAAAGCGTCAACACGTGAATCTCCAATGGGGAATATTTGATCAATAACAAGCACTATACTGTTGGTGGTATAACAATATAAATGGATAGTTAGAATTTTTAAAAAAGGAATACGTGATGGTGTCCTTGTCATGGATCACTAATTAAGAGTTCCCCAGGTGGAAATGTCTCCCCTCTGTTTGAGGATGAAACCAGGTTGAAAACTCCATATAAGGAAATCTTTATCATTAGCGGAGCTGGGCTGGAATAAAAGCGTTGGGTCGCTAACATTAAATTTCGAAGTTATACGGGTCTATCTACATATTTCGGTAGGAACAAAAGGAACCATATTTTACATGCGTACTTGGTCATTGAAGTATTAAAAGACGTTGTAAAGTAGAAGACCTTGCCCGAAGAGTTACGACTGAGGAGATATTGCTCCATAAAGGAGAGATTGGTGTGCCACTTTTCAACTGTAAACTGCTCTTCTATCAAGACGAAATTATAATAAAGTCACACAACTGCCAGATAAACAGGGAGAGACCATGTCAAGTGTGGATATCTTCTGGATAAGAGAAATTCTAACCAGCCACTTCTTTATAGATTGTCATTCAGAACGTACAACTTGGAGCCACTTATCGGAGAGCGGAGTGAAGGAGCTTTAAGAATTATGATGAATATCCTACTTTGGGCAGTGTAAAGTTTCGAAATCTTGGTAGAAACTAATCTGATTTATACCTAATATATCAAGATTAAATTTAATATTGCCAGAAAGACACAGTAGTAGGTATGTCGCATGCAGGTAATGTAGCGAAGCATACATGAGTGAGACGTTGGACCACCTACTCGGTTTCTGTCCGCCTCTTTCTGTAACTTGTCTTAGACATATCAAAGCTGTTAAGAAGAATATAAAAAGCTTCAAAATTAAGACTGGGCACTTAAGATTCTCATAAACAGAGCAAAAAGCTGGAAAAGGAAAGCTGGAAAGGAGCAACAAGCTTAAGCAACACATATGGTAGTAGGCGGCCAGTATGATATTAAAGATACCCCTCAACGAACTGGGGCTTAGCCATAGCATAGTTCTACAATAGTAGTACTAAATCTTGGAAAAAACCATGCGAAAGTGATTTCACACACACCTCCTCTTTATCGACTTTAAAACAGCTTTCCGTAACACGAAGAGTAGTTGGCTCTACGCTGCTATGCCTGAGTTTTGTATTCCGGCGAAACTTATACATCCGTGTAAACTAACGCTGAGCAACAGCAAAAGCACTGTCAGCATTCCGAAGGACCTCACTCAGTCATTCAATATTAAACTAGGTTTCAGACAAGGCAATTCTCTATCATAAGATCTCTTTAAGGTTATGTTAGAGAGCAATAACTGTCGAGGTAACAGTTAAGGTACAATCAAGAACTTCTAAGATCAGTCATCTACCGATGATAATAACATTGTAGAGCACACCTAAACTAGATTGGTTAAGAAAATCAAGGGCACGTGAGTGGTGGGGCATAAAGACAAGGTGAAATATCGTCAATCAAACAGCCTAGGCTCTCACGGCACAAGTTTTCTATAGAAAATATAATCTATCTAGGAACCATCGTGCATACCAACTGCTTTGGAAACCAACTAAGAATCATGGTAGCCAACAACAGGTGCTACTGTCAGCTGATTAGGTTTTGAAAAGTAATAACCTCTTACGACGAACAAAGACCAAACAATTCGCTCTTCATTCTCATTCTGTTATAGGGTGTGGTGGTCTCTGGAGAGTCTGCTTTGGAAGCCTTCGAGGGATAGGTTTTGCAAGTGATGTACGGTTCTCTTTCTTTGAGCGGTTGTATACACCGTAGACGACTTAACAGTGCACTGTATGAGATATGCGGTGATAGAAACATAGCTCAGGATAGCAACAAGAGGCACGGTTTTTGCTGCCTAGGTCAAGTTATGGTTATTGATAATATCCTTTTAACCTTTAAAACATTATTTAAACCACACATTCGTGGATAAGGATAAGGCAGAGAGTGTGCAGGCTTCAAGTGGCACTGAACCTCGCACATTTTTATTAATTCAACTATATTTACGTAAGCTAAGCCTTCGCCAAACAGTGAGAATTTTACAAAATTTGGAAATTTCACTATATAAATAATATTTGTTTAAAAATTCAAATCAGCATGCAATAACAGAGCTTTCAAAACAAACGAAAAAAATCCCCCTTCATATTTTACATGTGTTTTGTTTCGATTTTTAGTAATTTATTGCTATCATCACTTATGACCGAAAATCGCCAAACAATAGCCATTTCCACTACATGCCTTCGACATAGGGATTTTAATACACAAATCGCCTATTATTTTCACCAAACGTCAAATCGCATTAGTGGATTATTATTGGTGGTTTTATCTGGCTTTTTTTTTTGTTTTTTTTTTTTTTTGTTTAAATAAATCAAGATTTATGCCGAAAATCCAGAATAATATTTCAAATTCTTTTAGAGAAACAATAGAAGAGAGCCTATTGTTTTCATGGCATATACATATGCACATATATACATACAAACAGATGCATATATATATGTGTAAATATTTCTGCTACCACTATATAATTATAATCCTTTACGGAATAAATGTAGAAAATGGCAATAAAAACAAGAGTGGTTAATACACATGCTTAACTATGCATACATATGCATATGTGTGTGCGTGAGTATTATAGAATACAAATATATGTATATGGTTTTAAGCTTTCAATATACAAACATTTTGTGTCCATTTGTGAATATGAAAAATAAAAAATAATAAAAAATAATAAAAAATAATAAAAAATAAAAAAAAATAAATAAAATAAAAACATTTTTTGAAGTGGCGCAAATCCGCTGTGATTTATTTTATGTGCCTCACATATTTCCCCACCAATTTCACACCCTCCATGTACCATATACTGTTCCCTTTGGATTTTTTTTCTGCTTTTCTGCGGCTTATCATATTGTGCTTTTTGGCTTTGCCACATATTTAAAATAGTTTTAACAATAAAATATATTTTAATAACATAATTTATGGCGCTTTAGCTGCGCGTTTTTGAAATTCGATGATTCGAGTTTTGTTTGACCGCAAAAGCTTTTAAATGCACGCTTTTCAGTTGGTTGGTCGCTTAGTTGACGTTCATTTGAGTTTTAGCCGCTGAAATGTTTGGCCTTTTTCGCTTCGGAGTTTTCGTAATACGATTATTAACTTTTTGTTGTTGTGTTATTCTTTTTTGTCGTTTGTTTGCTTAATTTGCATATACATTTTCTTTTTTGGCGCGTTTAAGTGCTCGCCGCAAATGGTATGCATACTTTTGGGCGCTTAACATTATTTTCATATTTGTTTGTATTTTTATACTGCTTTACATACGTTCAATTGACAATTTGGTGTTTTTGTGTTGGTGAATTTTTAATAAAATATTTGAGGTTGATAAATTATAATAATAATGTGTGAGGATTTAAGTAATAAAGGCGTTATTTTTAATAAAAAAAAAAATATATATAAATATACACGTATATATAATACATATAGTACAAAGAAAGGAAGAAGATACAATTTTCTATAAAATATACCCTTAAAATTATTTATTTTATAAAAAAAAATTATAAAAATTATTTATACAAAGTATAGTTTCTCACGGAAGATCGAAAATACGAGAATGACAACGCTTGACCTGTACACCACAGTACCTAAATTAGCAACAATCAAAGTGTTGAAAAATTTACGCATATTGTTATGAACAATCACCGAATACTTATCAGCGGAGTTGTTAATAATGTCGGCATATCGATTGACTTGTGTAATGCAATTTTAACTTTTTTTTTAAGTTTTTCTATGATGTGTATGGCAGCAAGGCTTAGTCTGAAATATATTGTCGAACGCAATCAATAATAATACCGATTTGTTTAAAATGGTCTTACGGAAGAGAAAGTATGACAATATGGCTATTAAAACGAATAAATGGAAGAGCCCAGCAGTGCCAAAAAGTCAATCGAGACGACCGCTTATCAAAGCTTTGCTTCTCATTTGATTTTCTCATGTTCGATTAGCTTGGTATAATGTATCAAGAGTTCTTATGACCAAAATATTAGTTTGAGACAAAATAAGAAGAAATGTCGTAAAATCAACACTTGGCCCGATTTCAAGTGCAAACTAAAATTGAAATTTTTTGAAGAAAGCGCTTTTATTAATCAATTATGTATTCGCCATCATGTTCGGCAATCCACTCCCAACGTTCAACCAATTTACGGATGCCTGATTCATAGAAATCGCGCGGTTTCTCGTTGAAAAAGGTGTCAAGGTGGTTTTTGACGTCCTCCACATTTTTAAATTTTTTTCCATTCAAATTGTTCTGCAGCGATCGAAACAAATGATAATCAGAAGGTGCAATGTCGGGTGAATATGGGGGCTGCGGCATGATTTCCCAATTCATCTCCTTCAGTTTGGCCAGGGTCGGTTTTGCAACATGTGGCCTGGCGTTGTCATGATGGAAAAGAACTCCTTTGCGATTGGCCAAAATCGGACGATTTTCATCAATTGCTTTCTTCAATTCGACCAATTGCTGACAAAACTTGTTGGCAGTGACCGTTTCTCCAGCTGGCAAGAGCTCAAAATAGATCACGCCTCGGATATCCCACCAAATGCACAGCAGTACCTTCATCGGATGCAATCCACCTTTCGACATCGGTTCCGCCCCTTCGTGTGCCTGTTTCCATGTTCTTTTGCGTTGAACATTGTTGTACAGGACCCATTTTTCATCACCAGTCACGAACCGATCCAAAAAAGGTTCGTTTTTGATCCGTCGAAGCAAAGAAATTGCTATTGACATACGGTCCACTTTGTTCTTTTCACTCAACTGATGTGGCACCCATGTATCGAGCTTCAAAGTGTACCCAACCTTTTTGAAACGACGAAACGCAGTTGATTTGTTGACGTTCAATTCACTGGCAACCTCTTCCGTCGAAATACGTGAGTTATTCGCAACTAAAGTCCTTAGAACATCGTCATCAAGCTCAGAAGGCCGTCCACTGCGAGGTTGATCTTCGAGGTTAAAATCTCCAGAACGAAATTTCGCGAACCATTTCTTTACTGTGCGGAGTGCTGGAGCACGGTCCAAATAAACTTCGCGAATATCTTTAGTTGCAGCGCCCACTGTTTTTCCTTTGCGGAATTCGTATAACATAATATGACGCATATGATCTTTTTCGTTGTTCATCTTCCATGCGTCTTTTCACTAAGCAACTCAAATCAAAATGAAGTTATTTTATACTTGATTTACAGTTCGGACTGTCACCTTTCCAACGATATATAATATGTATATATTTCTTTCACGAGCGCCACTCTCAAACGATTCGTACAGCATCCAGCGCAAGTTCGGGCACGAACTTATGCACTCATCCAATAATTTCAAAAAGGCAGCGCTTAGGGATTACATACCAAGTAAATCCGAATGATCTGCCTAGTGTTTCCAATGAAGTGGAGAGCTTCCGCTTTCTCTGTGAATTCATCGGTGGGTACTTTATAAATATAAGCCAGTTTTGAAATTTTCTGCAAGTCACCGTATTTTGTCATAGAATTTCCGCAAATAATTCTTGTTAGCCAGTTTCTCATGATATGAATTCTCTCCTCCTGAATTCTGCCATCTTTTTATTTCGGGAACTTGAACTGCTTTCCTTTCTTTATCTTATCTCCTGGTTATATGGTTATAACCCTGGAGATATGTCTTCCCTCCATTATAACATAGTTCGATCTGTTGGCGAGAGCTTCCTTCCGTAGTCAAAATTTAGTACAGCAAAATATCGTAACTTTTTTACACGGGATTTTCCATGTTATGTCTGAGATTCTTCTCCTGTTCCTGTACAGAAGAAGCAGCTTTATTCACTATTTCCTTTCTTTCCTCCCTTGGCTTAAATAGTTAACAAAACTGCGGAAGCCTATAAAGCATAGTCACTGCGTGAAATAGAGATGGAGTGCTTTTCGCCGATACATAGAAATTGTCAGACTCAGTGTATCCATTGTCTCACTTAATCATGTCAATACCTCCGTGTGTCTTGTTCAGCTAATCTCATCATTCTTTGAAGCATTCGGCATCGGAGAGGTATACGAAGATCTTTCCCTCTAAAGATCCGACTTCCGCTACTCGGGTAACGTCATCACCCACATTTATGTGCCAATAGAGCTTTACCTTTCAGTTGCCTACTCAGTCATCCATTTTTAGGAAAATGATCACTCAGATGGCACCAAAGAGGGATCTAGAAAGGCTTGGCGCTCAGCACGTAAAAAAAGTTTTCAGAGATAGAGAACGACAACCTAAAATAAGCCAAAAAAATCCCTCTGTTGGAAAGACATGTCTGCGCATGAGGAGAATTGACTCTTTCACTTTAGCTCGCCTCCAAAAGGATCTTTGTTGGCTACACAGAGAACACTTGGTCGAAGACGGGAAGAAAGCATTCATTTAGAACGTAGGAACTGCGTAGAAGCGACTAGATTGAAAAAAAAAAATTCTTGTGCTCAGCGTACTCGAAAGAAGTTAATTACCTTCTTCCGTGAATTTTTTTTTTGTTACAGTTAAAAGTACAGAAAAGTTAAAAATGCACTAAACCCACCAAATAGCTCAATTGCCTACAAACCACAATGACTGTAGACAACCTTTTCAAACAAAAAAAAAAAAAAAGTTAGAAAATCCGTCGATATTCTTGGGAAATAATTTGTAACCGAGTCATCATAAAAATAAAAAATTGCTAAGATAAAAATAAAATAAAAGTCCGGCGCCGTCAATGCTATTAAAAGCTAAATTGCTACAAATCGCCAGCAACAACAGCAACAACAAGAGGTAAACAACAAAAATACGCAAAGAAAATTGGTTAAGCTTTTGTTAAACAAATTAAATGAGCAGGAAGTTAAGCAAAACTGATAAAAAGGACACTAGTAAGAAGAAAAGAGAAAAGAAAATAAAAAATAAAAAATAAAATTGAAAAGATGCGACAGAGAGTTGCAAACACATACAAACACGCAGGTGACCGGGGCGATAGTCGCGGACAGCTAGTTTGGGCAATGAAAAATCACACACAAACAAAACTGTAAACCACCCTAATTTTATGCTTTAGAATTTGTTTTCAGCTACTTAACTAACACACGCTTTTAGAGTATGAGAACCAGAAGAAAAATAAATAAAAAAATAAAAAAAATATTTTTGCTGAATTTCCAAAAAAAAAAAATGTAAATTATATTAACAGCATTAGGGTTGTTTACCCATCTTAAGGCAATAAAACTACTACTTTCTATAAAAAGATATATATAAATAAGGGTAAAAAAATCGAATAAACCTTTACTATCTTTAACGCGAAGGGTTGCTTTCCACTGTCCTCGCTCTTTTTGTCCTTCACTGCCACACTCCGCCTGATTTGCGTTAAATATCACATTAAAAGTCAGTAGTTGTGTACGTGGTTACAATAGACCGCACGTGTCTAACGAAATTTTTCACATTCCAATGCACTTACAGCTCGCTAAACACTGGTTAAATGAAAATGTCCTGCGGCTGTGGGTGGAGCTGTATTGTGTAAAAGAGACATTAAAAATAGAGAGACTTTCATAAAATGCAGGGTTGCAATAGCAAATGCAGTGAGAGATAGAGTCTAAGTGATGTATGGGTGGAGGAAGAAATAGCTTTAATCAGTTTTGCTTTAAAGTTGTATGCCTCGTAAAAGGCTAATTAGTTTAGACAATTTAGGTCTAATCACAGAGTTTGGTATTCACACACAAGCAATTAAGTTGAAACAATTAGTGTTTAAGAGCCGGTTTCAGTTTTTTCATATTTTTGTTTTTTGTTTAGAAATTTGATAATATTTGAATTTTAAATATAAAATGTATTATTGGTTTATAGTAATTGTAGTATTGAAATTTGTTAATCGCTGCAGGTAAGTTTTCATTAAAGAGTAGACTTTCAAACCTAATACTTTAAAGTCCCCAATATTCCTATGTATATATCATTCACAAATCCACACTTTACCTTAAACCAATATATTTTCTTCATTTATTTACTTATAACATTAAAATTGGAAATACCGCTAAATTTATGCACAATAATTTGTTCTTTCGCCAGCACCTAGTGCACTTCGCTCAGTAATCGTTGTAATATTCGCCTCCGTATTCGTTATTCCCAACCACAATCCCATTAATATTCTTATTTATTTTCCCTTTCAAATTCGCATTTGCATTCATATTTTTTATCCACATTCGTAGACGTATTTATATTCGTATTCGTATTCGTATTCGTATTCGTATTCGTATTCGTTATCATATTCGTATGCGTATTCGTATTCGTATTCATATTCGTATTCGTTATCATATTCGTATTCATATTCGCATTCTTATTTGTATTCGTTATCGTATTCGTATTCGTATTCGTATTCGTATTCATATTCGTATTCTTATTTGTATTCACATTCGTACAAGTGCTCGTGTTTGTATTAGTGCTCATATTTGTATTCGCATTCGCATATACATATATTTCTATTCGTATCCAAATTCATATTTATATTCGTATTCATAATCATAAACGCATTCTTATTCACATTTATATTGGTTTAATCGTGGTATTTCTGTTCGTGTTCGTGTTTGTATTTTTATTCGTTTTCGTATTTTCATTCATATACTTAACATATTCGTATTTGTCTCTGGTTTGTGGTCGTTTTAGTGTGTGTGTTCGTAAATTTTCGTTAACCATATTCGTAATTTTTATCTTTTCGTATTCCTATTCGTATTTGCATTCCTTTTCGTAAAAGTAATCGTATACAGAAAATATAAATGCTGTGTTGACATGATAAGAGAGATTTATATGACAAATCCTGAGGAAGTCCTCTGCTTTTCTCATCAAAATTACCGCACAAGGTTGCATTGGGAGTTCTACGAGAAAGTTCTCCGATTTTTTTTACTTACAACCGGCCTAAATTTAAGCTCCACGCTGCTAATTTTAGAGCAATTACGGAATGATTTATTGAACTTCTTTCAATAAGTTAATTGAGTGCCAGTGTGAACAGTTTTTTAGATAATTAATGCTTGGCTGTGCTATTGGTAGGTATTGATTAGTGATGAAAATGGTCTTTCATAAAATAAAAGTGATATTATCTAGAGTATTTTGCATCAAGGTGAACTTCCGTACTCTGATCAAAGGATCAAAATTAATTCAACTAAGTGAGCGTATTTTTCATGTTACCCAATTAACATTAAGGACATCTGTATTCATGCATCACATTCTTATAATCGAGAGTGTTCTGTTAATTTATGTTGCTCTACTATGTTCTTATTTAATTATATTTTATATATGATAATTTAATTTAATTTTAATTTTTGTCTCACTTTTTATTTTATTTTACTTCATTTTATTTTAATGATTTAATTTAGTTTTAATTATTTTATTTTATTTTATTAATTTCGTTTGATATTAATCGAATTTGGTTTAATTTAATTTAACTTTACTTAAGTTAATTTAATTTAATATTCTTAAATTTACATTAGTTTTTTTATATTATTGTTTTTTAATTAATTTTTTTAACTAGAATAAACTAATTTAATATAATTTAATTTAATTCGTATTTTATTAATTAAATTTAATTTTATATTGTGTTTGTATTTTTCCTTTTTTATTTAATTTAAAATATAAATTTGAATTAATTTGATTAATTTTTTTTTGTTTGTATGAATTGGTCATTTCTGTTCTGCAACAAAGAAGATTGGTAAAAGGAATTTTAATTTAATTTAATTATTTTTCTCAATTTATTTTATTTTATTTTTTTATCTAATTTAATTTTAGTTTATTTCGTTTTATTTAAATTATAATTAATTATTTATTAAAATATTATTTATTTAAATTTGAATTTTTATTCAATCTCAGTCCATAAAAAACCAAATCGATTTGTCATCTCCTTTTCCTCCCTTTTCCCGTTCATTCATTCGTAAACCTCAAAAGGCAAAATCAGCTAAAGATAATAAATTGAAAAACGAAAATTTAATAAACTTGTCGCCGTGGGCAATAACCAGCTTAGCAATAAGTGCCCTATACAAGCACACATTCATACACATAAGAAATATAAAATAAAAGCTAGGTTCTAAAGGACTAAGTGTGAGCAAAGGAATGTGAAAATAATTGTAGCGAAATAAAATTGACCGCACACCGCGAAAACCAGCAGCCAACAGCACGCGTCAATGAAAAGTGTTAAATCATTTAAATCCTTTCGTTTTAACTACAAACCAAAGGGTAGTCCTGCCGTATTTAACGATGCAACGGGCAAACGAAAATTAATGCCAAAATGATTAACGCGAACGAAAAGTGTGTGAAGTGAAAGAAGTGAATAAGTGGGTGAGGTAAGCAACAATGAAATGTGAAGCTGAAAAAAAAGGATGAAAGGAGTTGTAGGCGAAGCGTCTTTGTAAATATAAATGGTAAAGGAAGCAAAGCAAAAGTATTTGCCACATTTGAGCATGTTAGCTGCCTTCCCATGGACCGCTTAAGCTTTAGCCTTTAAGGTGGCAGACGAAAAAGGACACTAGCCGACTCTTCACTACGCCACATCCATTCAAGCAGACCAACGCCCGACTACTTTTACACAAAATCGCAAAAGTGACAACTGAAAAAGGATCCTAATGAAATTTGCTTTGCTCATCTATGAAAGAACTCACGAAAATGCTGGCTGGCTTGTTGCGAAAAAAAGTAACCGTCGCGGAGATAAGCGACGCGGTTTGGCTAGATGTATCATTTGCCGAGAATACCCGTCGCAAACCGTTCGGGAAGAAAAAGTGCCAGTTGTTGGTGGTTAGTTGAATGATGCAGTTGCACGTAGCCGCACAGTTGATTCCATTTCAGTTTGGTCAGTTGGCTTGTGAGTGGCACTTTTTGGTCGCAATTAAAATTTTTTCTTATTGGTTTTGTGCAGCTATACCCATTTTCTGGCATTTTTAAATTCCAAATTTACTTTAAGTTTAGCACACAAGAACTAAAATATCTAAACTTGCTTATAAGGAAGACGCTAGGCGGACGAGCTTATTTAAAGCAGCACTTTTTGGGGGGTGACCTTTGTTATTGATGGTGTACCTTTTATTATAACTTACTGATCCCTAAACTTTTCCAAGCAAAATAGTTCCATGTGGATCTTATCTGTCCTTACTCTTATTTGTGTAAAGTCTGAAGAGTAGATCTTCATTAAAACTTTCCCGAGAGTAGTTCGGCGATGCGAATGAATACTTTTCAAAGGGCAGAGCGCTGTGCACCACCACGTCCTTCTTCGAGAGGTAGTCGAATTCAAGAGCCTCAGAAAATCTTAAATTACACTTCATATGGGAAGAAGATCTTCAACCCCTTCTGATAACTATAAAATGGTCATCAATCCACTCCCATTTAAAGGGAAGTCTTCTAGTTGACTTATTACTTGTCAATTTTAGTGAATTTTAATTTACTCAAATACATTAAAATAAAAATAATATAAATTAAATTAAATAAAATTTAGCTAAATCAAATTATAAAATGATTGATATAAAATAAATGATAAAAATAAAAAAATTAAGTAAAATAAAATAAATTTTATTTAAATTTAAATAAATTAAATTAATTTGAATTAAGCACATTAGAAGGACATAAAAAAGATGAAAAAGAATTAAATAAAATAAAATAAAATAAAATAAAATAATGTAAATTTAATTAAAAATAAGTAAATTAAACACATATTAAATTAAATAAATTTCAGTTGAATCAAATAACTTTAAAAATTAATTAAAATTAATTAATTTTAATTCAAGTAAATAGTACCAAAACCAATAACATTAATTAAATTAATTTAAATTGAAGAATCAAATGAAGTTAAATTAAATTAAATTTGTTTTTTGGTTTTTATGGAACTGTTTTAGACAATATATTTTTTGGAAATAGTGAACAAGTTGAAATTTGACTGAAATTCGATTTAAAATGAACAAAAAGAAAAAGATAAAACAAATTAAATAAAATAAAAGAAAAAGCTAGAATAAAATCATACAATATACAATAATATAAAATAACATAAGCTAAAATAAAATAAGTTGATTAAAAATAAAATTAAAAAAATAAATTAATTATTATAAAATTATACAAAAAGACATAAATTAACATGAAAAAAGAAAAATAAAATAAAATACAAATAAATAAATAATAAAAAAACGAGAAAAAAATTTTAAATAAAATAAAATAACAAAAAATAATATAAAATAAAACAAAATATTAATTTGATTAAAAATGGAATTAATTAAAAATATTAAATTAAAAAGGAAATTAATTAAAAGGTTTAAATTAAATAAATAAGAGGAAAATAAAAAAGATGAAAAAGATTTAAAAAAATAATACAAAATTATTTAAAAGCAATTAAATTAAATACACAGAATTTGAATTTATATAAACTTAATTAAATAAACTTTATTCAAGTAAAAAAAATTGAAATTACATTAAATTAAATTAAAATAACTCCTACCGTCCAAAACTGTTGTTGTAATTTTTGAAAATTTCCAAAAAATATATGGTCTGAGATAGTTCCATAAAACTGAATGCCAAAAAAATAAATCAAAATAAATTAATATAAATAGAAGAATAAATTAAAATTAAATAATATAAAATCTAATTTAAGTAAATTTACAAATAAATAAAAAAAATTAAAATGCAAAAAATAAAAAAGTAAACCGAATAAATAAAATAAATAACACATAAAGAAAGAAATAAAAATATAAAATAAAATAAAATTAAATAGCTTAAATTAAAATAAATAAATTAAGCTAAATTAAAAAAAAAAATAATTAAATTAATTCAATTTAAAATAAAAATAACTAAATCAACGAAAATTATATTAAATTAAGAAAAATTTAATTATATTACATTAAATTAAATTTATTTCTTTAAATTAAGCTTAATTAATCTAAATTAATATTTATACAAATAAATTGAAACAATTAAATTAAATCAAAATTAATGAGCAAAATGAAATAAAACTAAAAAAAAATTTAAATTAAATATAATACAAAGAAGTATAAAAAATAAAACGAAATTAAACTTATTTACAAAAAACGAAATTAATATAAAATAAGAAAGATTGGTAAATAATATTAACCGCAAATGATTTGCTTTTTATTTTGACATATTTGTTACGTTTCTTTTTTGTTATCTTTAATTTATTTTATTTAAATTTTTCCGGCAACCAATTTAAATGCCAGACTTCCATATAAATGCCTAAAGCTTAACCGCAAAAAAATTCCACAGAATTATGTCATAATAATCTTTGATTAGTATTTTATATAATCAACAAAACGTCATCAAATGCATTTGTTGTTGTTGGAAATGTACATTTTTTTTTGCATATAAAAAATATTTTTTATCTACCATTTAACCAATTTTAACAGTATTTGAATGGGTTTATTGAATTTCTGTGCGAATTTATCAGAGAACAAAATAGAAAAAAATATGTAATCAAATATATTTACTACATGTAGTTTTACTACACAAATACAGATGTATTTATGGTACATATGTGTATGTGAAAGTAGCAGTATAATCGCCTCTCCATTCATTTGATTTCGAATGTGTTGCAAAAATGTGTTTATTACACATTCCATATCAACTTTTTTGGACTTAATTACATTTCAAGCACTTACAGTTACATTTGTGAATACTTAGTTATTAGTATACATGTTTTTACATATATTATATATTTATATGAGTGAAAAAATTTTATTATTTTGCACGTGATAGTTGAATTGATATTGAGCAAATATTTTTGTGTTCATTTATTGGACTTTATTAAATAATATATTTTTGATTTTTTCACTATTATTTGCTTTGTTTTCAATTTAGTTTTCCCTTTTCTTATATTAACATATATATTTGGAATTTATTAGCTTCATAATTTGTGCTATTTACTGATATTTGGTCATTCATTAACCTTCTTTCTACCTGCTTTTGTGGTCGCAATGCCAGCGAATAACAAAAAAACTAAAAAAAATATAATAAAAATTAGAAATCAAATGCGTTTATTAATAAACCAATAAATTATGTATTTAATATATTTACAAAAAAATCATAAATTTTCAGCGCTTTCATTTTTTGCTCATTTGTGCGCTTGGACTGCACATGAAAAATATGTTAATTGGAAATTCTTTTTTTATTGTTTTGTTATAGTTTTTTTATTTATTTAACTATTTTTCGTTCACTAATTTTCAGTACAGTAAATTAAAGTCAGCTAATTGACATTTAATTAAGTTTTGTTTTTATTGTAATCGTATGTAGGTACTTGTGTATTAGTGTCTGTGTGTGTAGAATTATGCTCTGTAGATTGTATGATTGTAAGAGATTCTCGTTTATTTGTTATACAAAACCGTTAATTATTGTTAATATGCAGGTGTTACATACACTTGTGCAAATATTTAATTATTTATTATTGATTCATGTCGTTTAACTTTTTCACCATTGGTCACTAAAAGCAATTTGACATTACAATTGTTATAATTCATGTGATTTTATATTTGTTTTTGTTTTCTTTTTTGTAATATATTTAAATTTTTTTTTAAATTTTTTTTTGCCTAAAAAATGACGCAATTAATGTGCTCATTAATTTCAAATAAATTTATATATTTAGCTTAGGGTGAGAGTTTGAATGTTTAAAAATATACTGTGTTTTCGAGCTGGGAAATATATTGTATGAAAATCGTACTTTTTTTTGTTTTCAAATCAAATTTGTTTAAAAGTCCTGAAAATATTTTTAATAATATTTCTGAATTTTTTTTTTACGAAACTAGTTGAGCAGAGAATGTCTTGTATATCAATGCTTTTTGGCTTACCGTTTGGGACTTTTGAGTTATCACTGTTGGGCAATTTTCTGTCGGGCCCTCCAGACTTGATTTCCACAGCAACTTGTTCTTTAAATAAGTTAAAGCCAGTAATATAATATTATTTGGGATATACCCAAAATTAGTAAGATCACGTCAGAGTGTTAATAACCATGGCTAGTATTTTAAAAACCTCTTTCTCAAAACATTTTCAAAGTCGGAATTCTCGATTTATGATGCATAAGCCCTTGCAGAATCCCAGGCTCCGACCAGCTCTGTGGCCCCTATTTATTTTTCTTCAACAATAGATTAAAGAAATCATATTATAAGGAGTCACCTTGTCTGAAACCTCATTTTATATCGAACGTATCGGAGAGGTCCATCCTAATCCGTATTATTTTTTGTGGGGATACCTAACTCAGGTGTTGTTGAATAACTGGTCAATGGTGAATTTTCAAGATCTAAAGCCATACACATAAGATCTCATCAGTTTTCTGACAATGGTTCTTGTTCTTACACGAACTGTGCGATCCCTGGATTGGGCAAAGCGGGCAATCCGTATTCGAACCTCGTCATAGTCAGGTAGTGGAACGTCTTTTCCATCGTCATCGATTGGGATTTTGTGCTCTTCATCTCTGGGTGTTTCATTTTCACTGCTAGAAAAGTTTTCCCTCCATAAATTCAGTATACTCTGAGCATCAGTCACTAGATCACCTTTCTGTGTTCTACAAGAGTCTGCTCAGGTCTTGAAACCTTCTACAAGCCGTCATATCTTTCATAAATTCATAATATCGAGCACTACTTTTGTAGGCCAGCTTCTCAAGCTTTTTCTTTTCTTGTCTGCAGATACGTTTTGTTGCCCTCTAAAGTTCTCGGTACCGCACGGGGACAGCCAAGTAAATTGATGAATTCTCTTGTACTAAAGTTGATCAGCCTAAATCCATTTCGGGGTGTTTCGTTGTGGAGGCTTAATTTTCAGACGTAGTCTCTCTTCCACCTCTCATTGGACACTTAATTTGCGCTCTTTTATATAATTGCTGTAGTATTTGTTCCGTCCATCGCACTTATTGGACGGCGATGATGTTAGCCTTTAGTTTGACGAGGACAATAAAAACCCTGCAGCGACATCTTCCCAATTAAAGGACCAGTTATTTCAGAAGCATGCGCTCAAATCGGGAATTTAAACGTTTGCGGGAGGGAGGCCCTTTTATCCGACATATTGAAAATCATCTCATCGGAGCTGGTTTCTACGAGGCGCATGCCAAACACAGCGCGCAACCTCGCTAGGTGAGTAAGTTTAAAGTTTTTACACATTTATATAGCGAGCCGCTTGCTGCAAGACAGAAGCCCGCTCGTAGCCATACATTTGGTAAGCATACGCAGCAAGTAGACTTCAGCGGACGTTTAAACCGAGTGAGTCCGAGTGGGTCCACTGAAGCTTTCTCTCTTTATGCTATGGCCCAAGGCTCCATACGGTTTGGTTACCGCATTTTGCACAAATCTTGCTCAAGTTTGCAGAATGCGCGACGTGTACACAAGAGTAGGAATAGAGTAGAGGCCCGTGACTGAAACTGCATACCCAGAAACTTGACAACACCCTATTATACGAGGAGATTAATAAAAGTTCGGTCAGGTCAGATGACATTCAATTTGTTTTTGTTAAATCTAAATATAGCAAATCCTTTGCAATTACTTTATTAGTCGTCCTTTCAAATTTCGGAATGATCGGCTAAAATGGAGACCGGAAAACGCAAGATAGCTGAGGATAGGTCAGACGAAATTTCAACACCAACGCAAACCAAAAATCGCCAAGAAATTTTCTTCAGGTTTCGGCGTAATTTACAGCCAATACAAATATTCAGTGAATGCCAAATTGCATATGGAAATATTGCACCGCCTTCAAAGACCATTTCTAAGTGGTTCCGAAGATTCCAGAACGGACATTTTTGCACTGATGACGTCACTGTAGCTCAAGCGAAGTCCGAAATTGGTGTAGGCCCACGATTGACACAAGAAATGATTGCTAACTGAGGATAAATTGGGCTTGAATGCCATGGCTCTATCGCGAATATTAAGTAATCATCTGAATACACAAATAAATCTGCTCGTTGGCTACCACGAATTTTAAGTGAGGCCCGAAAAGAGGCTCGAGTGAATTTTGCTCAATTTTTCCTAAACAAATTCGAAAATGGTCAATCTGACAACTTTATTAAAGTCGAACGTGGTTCTATAAGTACGATGCAGTAATCAAACAGCAGCCCATGGTATGGAGCCCAACAGTAGCTTCTTTTTACATCATGACAACACACTATCCTACACTGCAGAAATAACGAATAATTTTATTGCGATTTTTTTTCCGGTCCATTTATCGAACTTTTGTTAATCCCCTACATACATATGTATGTGTTCATATAAATAGAAATAATAAATGTATGTATTTATATTGCAAAAATCTATGCCATCATTCAACGTCACTTCATCATTCACCTTTAATTTTCAGATAAACTGTGCATTTTGTAAAGCTTTCAGCGGCTGCCCTGTCAATCATGAAAAATTTTGAAACACTTTTCATCAAACAATACACGCATACATATATATACTTTATAAAACATACACAAATACATATATATATTTAGCAAAAATGACACATTGACTCACAAGAGAATCGTTCACTTGAATCTATATATTAACACACTTTTTGACTTTTCGCGACATTTTCGAACCAGAGTTTGCGTTTACGAAGCCACAGCCACGAGGCGATCAATCATACGCTGGCGGTTTTAAAGCGAAGCAACCACGTGACTGCATTACAGGTAAAGTCAATTATTGCATAATAAACTTGTGCAGGTGTGTGTGTGTGTAAAAATGTGTATGTGTATGTGAGTATAACTGTTTAAATGCGCAATGATGCTGTCATATCAGTTGACGATTAAGCGCTCAACAACACTCGTAGAAAAAAATGTGCATTCCAACACACACAAACACACATATACTCATTCGCGCTGCCGTTCACCTACCTTTCTTCTGCCGCCTTCATTCTTTCCAGCATACGCTTGGCTGATGATGAATGAGCCGCAGCATTTCACACACTTCAGCCGCTGCTGCTATACTTACTTCTTTCGCCAAGTGGAATTCTTTATATATATTTTTTATATATAAGCTTGCTTGTGTGTGTGTGTATGTGGATGTGTGTGCGGGAAAACATCATTCCATCAGCCAACAGCCAGCCAAATGCTTCTTGTACTTTCGTGCTCATTGACAGACACTTGACTTTAAATTGACATACACTTAAGTGGTTCTCAGTTAGCGAGCAGCAATTGAAGTTGGCAAAAAAAAGGAATACTGAAAAAAAACAAAAAAAAATTTAAAAAAAATAAAAAAAAAGAAAATAGAACTGACAACCTGAATAAAAGTAGATATAAAAATTAAAAAGAAGGAAATTAAAATATAAAAAAATTAAAAAAAAAAAAACAAATATGCTCATGTACACATACTTACCAACATGTACATATACATATACTTACATACGTGCCTGTATGTACGTTTGTAGTGCAGCAATCATGTCAACCAAAATCATTGTGGCAATGAATGGCAATTTTTATCTGGGTCTCTATGTCAGCGTATCCCGTAAGCTCTATACAAACAAGCAAACATACATAAATATATATAAGAGGGGATTAACGAAAGTTCGGTCAGTTGGTGACTTGCAATTTGTTTTTGTTAAATCTAAAAATACCAAATCCGTTGCAATTATTTTATTAGAACTTCTTTCAAATTTTAGAATGATCAGCTAAAACGCAAGATAGCTGAGGCTAGCTCAGACGAAATTCTAACACCAACGCATGTGATTGTCTTCGGTTTTCGGCGTATTTTAAGCCAATCAAAGTACTCAGTGAATGCCAAGTTGCATATGGAACAATTGCAACGTCTTATAAGACTATTTATGAGTGGTTCCGAAGGTTCCAGACCGGACATTTTTCCGTAGAGGACGAGCTCCGAGAAGGTCAACCAAAATCTTCCACAGATGACGTCACTGTAGCTCTGATGTAGCCCAAAATTGACGAAGAGCCACGATTGATACAAGAAAAGATTGTTGAATGATAATGAATTAGGCTTAAATGCCATGACTCTATTGCGAATATTAAGTACTCATCTGGAATACACGTAGAAATCTGCTCGATGCGTACCACGAATTTTAAGTGAGGCCCAAAAAGAGGCTCGAGTGCATTTTGCTCAATTTGTCCTAGACAAATTCGAACATGGTCAGTCTAGCAAGTTTAGAAATTCACTAGTGGTGACTGACGAATCTTGGTTCTATATGCTGAAATGACGAATGCGTTCTCTGGGATCGTAGAAACACGTCCAGCACCATATTAACCAGATATAGCACCTTGTGATTTCTGGTTTTTTACAAAAAATTAAAAAAAAATTTAAAAGGTAAGATCTTTAATAGCAACGAGGGGATAATTAAAGCGGTTAATGCGGTACTTGATAAGCTTAAAAAGCAAGATTTTGAAGACTGTTTTCAGAAGTGGATCCTAAGAAATGCATTGAAATCAATGGATTATAAAAAGAAATGGCGAAAATTACGAATAAATAAAGAAAGTAATTTTTTTTTCTGGTCAACTTACCGAACTTTTGTTAATCCCATCGTCTACACACATACATATAAACACACATGAGTAAGCTTTTTGTTTGTAATCTCTGTTTAAGCAATATCTTTATATATTTATATGTGTTTATACATATACTTGTATCCCTCAAGTGTGCCTACATACGAGTAGGTGTTTTGTGCTTAAGTAGCATAACGGAATCTCCTTCCGTTTCAAGGAGCGTGTTTGAATTTTTCAGCAGCTTTTTGTTTTATTTTAACTTTTAACTTCTCTAACTGCGTCGTCTTTTCGTTTTTTCTTTCTTTTTGTTTTTTCTGATCTTCGCTTCGTCGACTACAAATAATCTTTGAAAATTGATGAGTATTGAACGGAAATTTTAAGGGAAATTAAAGGCATTCGAGCGGCATGAACTTTGATCTGTAAGAAGCTTAATAACTACTGGATATTCTTAGATGTAGCATAGAAGGTGCAAGTATAATTACTTTATTTGCTGAGGCTAATATGCAACGGTTTAGTCATTTGTACGAATTTCTTATCTGCACTGTGGTGCGCGACTTTCTATGGCGACTGCGAAGGGCCAATAAACGTGTGCAAGTTAGTATGAATACTAACCTAAACATTTTGGTAATGCCAGAGTTTGAAGGATTAAATGAAGTTGTACTTTGCTGCAGACAGTCTGAGATTTTTTAGTTTTTGGCGCGGCAGTGTCATGCTACCATGAAGCATTGCTAATGTGAAAAATAGTTCACCGGCTACATTATCGTAACCATACTAATTGGGAAATTAAGTGATACCCAAGCTCTATTTCGCTTGATTCTTTTTGCAAAAGTCTCTAGTCAAACGGAGTGTTATTGAAGTAGTTCTTAGCCAGCCGCTTGGTGTTGTTTATTGTGTATGTGTATGCCATACACCAATGTTTAATCTACAAGCTATGCCTAGCAGAAGAAGTCTGCTGAGGAGATGTGATGATCTCCGAAACAGCCGTCAGTTCTACAGTGAATGTCGAACTGCTTTAGTTAATCAGGGAATTGCAGTTGAAATGATATTCATATAAATCTAGGATAAGACAAGGTTTTATGTATCACTGAATAAGAGACTAAACTGGAAAGTCATTTCAGTTGAAAGAAAAGAGAGTAGCCATTATTCTGTATATAAGTGAAATGCCTAAGATGAGCTGTAAGTTCCCAGAAAAGCCGATCATTAAATGTTATAAATTAAAGCGCTTAGAGAGGTAGTATACAGCTTTTCATCTAAGAAAGCTAAGGCAAGAGAATAATAATCAAGATACTTGAAAATATTGGCTAACTCCCTAGGATGCTGCATAGCACAGTTGAGATTAATTTAAAAAAAGGAATATTTTTATACATATTAACATCGAGTCGACAGTAGAAGCACTCTAAAATTCTGCCGGACTGAAAGTGGAAACACAGAGTGTGTTGTCTGCAACATATCTTACCGGCTGCATGATTATGGGAATAAACTACAACGAGTATTGGTGCTGATGAAAAGTGCCTTTGTATAATTTTGGTATGTGTAAGTAATTATACTGCATGAATATGATTTGAAAACTAGACAAAACCAAAAATAAGTGTTATATAAAAGTGGATAAATGAAATGCAGTCTAGAAAGTTTAAAACTTGGACACAAAAGCTGCCTATAGATGACGCTGCGAATTGCATATATTAATAATAAAAATTTATAAACAAAAATAAGTAATGATTTATTTGTAAAGTATTTTCCAAGTATTTTCGTGTTTACCAAATAACTTTTTAAATAATAAAAGCCGATAGTTGCCACCTATTGGAAAAAGTTAATAAAGAAATTATTAAAATAATTCAAGTACCAAAATATGAGTAACAAACTGAAGAAAAGTTTTAGTGGAAAAAAAATTTGGAACAATTTCAGTATAACTTAATGAGCGAGGTCATTAAAGAGCGCTTTATCTTGGAAACAAGATTTCAGCCTGTCTTAGAAAAGGGTGGATACCGCAGAAACGTGCCTTCTTTCAACACGACTAACAACATTTTTACGGACGTATCAAAAATAGTGGACAAGGTTGGTGCCGGAATCTATTGTGCTAAGCTGGAGCACAGCCAACTTCTTAAGCTACTGGCTGACTGCAGCACACTCCAGTAGATGGTTCTAGCTATAAGAAAAGCTGTTATATGTATTTATGGATAGCCAACTGGCAATTAGTACTCAAAAAAAGATGCTTATAACCAGAGAGACAGTAGGACCAATGGCTGCAGTGCAGCAACTGCATGTCTACAGGATTCTAGGCAATAAGTATTTTGAGGGGAACGAAGTAGTTGAAGTTCTCGTATATTTTATACCCATTTGACACTACAATTTATCTACAGGTAAACGAAAGTCGTAGCAGTCAGCCAAAATGTGTCAAATATTTACTAAAAAAAGTTTAAATAAGTCACCTTTGTATAATCAAAAATTAAGCATAATTAATGCTGATAACATTTTTGAGGAGAGTTGCCATCTATTTTTAATTTGAAAATTTTTATTTAAATAAATTAAATATTAGAGTGAAGATTTGAAACGGAAGGGAGTTAAAAAAGATTATCGTAGAAAAAAGTTTTAAACATAGTTGTCACCATATCTTGCCTTTAATTAAAAATGTATGTATTAATAAAAAATTAAATTGCAATAGAAAAGGATGCCACTTGTTTCCTGTATTTAATTTCAAAATTAAGAATAAAATAAATATATTAAAATGTGGTTAACAAAGTGAGTCTTAAGGTCAGATTCCTCTAAAAAAATTAAAAAAAACCGATATTTTTTTCCTGTAAATTGCTGGAAAATACACCTAGAAATAATATAGAATTAGTTCCGATGGTTCGCAAGATGGAAGAGCGGAGCGCGGTAAATTCGCTTGAATAAATCGGTTTAAGATTTAAATAATCGAAAACTTCGCGGTTTCGTTTTGAAGCTTTTACAAGATTTTATTAAACTTTATTATTTTACATAAATGTGTATTTATTTAAGTTCACATATGCATGTTCGGTTTAGGGGATAGCAAGCTTCAAACTTCATACTTATAATACTAGCCTTAGCTTAGATTTAAATTTTTAACGGGAAAGGAAGGGAAATTTCGGTTCCGTTTTTCTTCTACTTTCTTTGTTTTACAGGTTGGGATTTTTAGATTAAAATAAGTATTCCAGGGGATAAAGGGTGAGTATTTCAGTTTTAGGGTAAGTAATTCAAGATAAGGGTAAGCATAGTTTTCCAAAAAAAAAAATTCCTTTTTCAGAGTTCTATGAGATCGACACCCATGTCCTCAACATGCCGGAGGGCCTGCGGCGACGTGACTTGGACCAAGTCTTCAAGCCGTTGTAGAGTTTCTCGGGCTTTGGTCACCAACTCACGGATTCGTTGTCGGAGGGCAGGAGATGTGCTGCTTCGCCGAGTTCTCTCCTCGGTTCTGCGTTTAATTATTTTGCGTTTCGGTTCCTTTACCGTGGTGTGCCTTGGAAGGCTCTGCCGTGGATCTTTGGACAACTAGAACCTAACTTGCCTTCGGCTGTGATGCGGTACGCGCCCGATGAGTTCGCGCGAAGGTCGATGGAGCAGTGTGTGATGCGCTAATCTGCATCGACGACAGCTGTTTAGGGAGTGACTATACCGCTTTGAGTGCGGATGTCGACTACGCGAAAATTTTCTTCCATTCGTTTGGTGGTAGAAGGCCATCTTTAATGACGACGAGATCTACTTCATGGAGATTGGGTTCCTATCCTTTCCATTTGTACCGTTTGTGTAGTTCCCGCAAATATTCGGGTTTCCATCGTTTACAGAATTGGTGATGTAGAACTCTAAGCTTTTGGCATTTGTTTATCAGGGACAGGTTTTCCGAGTTTGGTTCTAGAGCTCAGTGTATGGGGGCCACTCGGAGGAAATGACTTGGTGTCAGAGCGTTCAGGTCGTCGGGGTCTTGTGTAATTGGGGAGAACGCACGAGAAGAGTAGTAAACTCCTCCAATGTGAACTTATTATTGTTCGCGAGTTTCGTGAAGTGGATCTTGAAACACTTCACTGCTGCTTAACAGAGTCCTCCCATGTGGTTTGCATATGGTGGAATGAATTGTCAGGAGAGGCCATGGACGGCATATTTTCTGCTGTTATCTTCAGATATCTCTACGAGAAATACGATGAGATCCTTATTGAGACTACGTTTTGCTCCAATAAATGTTCGTCCATTATCTGACATCATTTTGTGTGGTACACCGCATTTGTCAACGAAACGAGCAAATGCGGCCGTCAGGCACATATTGAATGAAAAAATAGGGAGACTCATCGCTCAATGTGAGTGTATGACTGCTCGGACTTGTTATTGTGATTGAAGCGGTCGTTGGCTGAACGAACGATGAGAGAGCTGAAAAGGATGAAGCGAGAGTGTTTAGAGATACTAGAATTCGAATAATGATTTATTTCATACATAACTTAACGGTTAATGAAGGCCAAATTTCGATAGGAAATAAATAAATAAAAAATTTTAGTAGCCTTAAAAATTTATATAAATTTCTTTTGAAATTGTCAAATAAGTTTTCTATAATGCTTTATTCCATTTGCTGCCTTGATCTCCTCCAACGCTGATTGCTTTCTACGAATAAAAGGACATTTCTCAGTGTAACTGAATTAAGGGATCACTTATTTGTAAATTATCTACAATACCTTACTTTGAGTTAATAATTCTCAATAATACGAAAATAATACGATTTACTAATGTGCGCCTCTGGTCAATAAATATATGAAATATACATACATATACAAACAGACACCTACATATACATACAAGGAATTGATTAGTCGTACGAGGCAATTAACAAAAGTTCGGTGAGTTGACCAGATCCGCTTCTGAAAACAGACTTCAAAATCTTGCTTTTCAAGCTTAACAAGTTTGGCATTAATCGCATTAATTATCTCGTTGTTGCTGTTAAAGACCTTTACTTTTAATTTTTTTTTTAATTTTTGGAAACAACCAAAAATCACAAGGTGCTATATCTGGAGAATATGGTGCTGGACGTGTTCCTGCGATCCCAGAGAACGCAATCTTTACTTCAGCTTATGAAACCAAGATTCGTCAGTCACCAGTAATGACTTTACTGAAGTTGCTAAACTGATCATTTTCGAATTTGTTTAGGAAAAATTGAGCAAAATGCACTCGGTCCTCTTTTTGAGTCTCATTTAAAATTCGTGGTACCCATCGAGCACATTTCTTCGTGTATTCCAGATGATTACTTAATATTCGCGATACAGCCATGACATTGAAGCCTAGTTCATCATCATTCAGCAATCATTTCTTGTATCAATCGTGGCATTTCGTCAATTTTTGACTTCACCAGAGCTACAGTGACGTCATCAGTGGAAGATTTTAGTCGACCTTCTCGGGGCTCGTCTTCTACGGAAAAATGTCCGGTCTGGAATCTTCGGAACCACTTAGAAATGGTCTTTAAAGACGGTGCAATCGTTTCATATGCAATTTGGCATTCACTGAATATTTGTTTTGGCTGCAAATTACACCAAAACCCGAAGAGAATCACGTGGCGAATTACGGTTTGCGTTAGTGTCGGAATTTCGTCTGACCTGTCCTCAACTATCTTGTGTTTTCTCGTAACCATTTCAGCCGATCATACCGAAATTTTAAAGGAAGATTAATAAAGTTATTGCAAAGGATTTGATATATTTAGATTTAAGAAAAACAAATTAAAAGTCACCAACTGACCGAACTTTCATTAATCCCCTCCTATGTAATGGATTTATAGTCGGCTCTTGCGGTCAACCAGAGCGCAAATTGTCACATATAGTTTATTAAATACATACCATATATATATATATACACATGTGTGTATGTTTCTATAGTTGTATGCTTGTTGTTGTTGTTCTTCTTGCTATATGCACGTGTATGTCACCAGTAACTCAATAAATGCTTCTAAATTGAAGAATGCTTATCGAAATGAAAATTGGGTTAAAATGAAAAGGAAAAGCATAAAAAGAGCCTTTCAGTGTGTGTATGTGTGTGTGTGTGTCTGCTTGAAGAAAGGAAGTGCTGCAGGAAGAAAGTCATGAATTTTGTAGAAATTTATTACAAAGCGGATATGGGCGGCATGGCATGTTGGCGCTTCGCTCTCTTGGAGCTACAGGTCACTTTGTGCTTACTTTGAAGATGTCATACATATATATATGTGTGTATGTGTGTGTATTGGTGAATTTATCAAAGTGAAAGCAGACAGCCGACCTCCATTTCCTTAACTGCCTGTCGGTACTTTTCTCTTTTTCGGCTTCTTTTTCTTACATTTCTTGCATTAGCAGCACTTTTCCTCTTCTATTATTTGTTATTTTTATTTTTATATTTTTTATTTTATTTTTTTACTATTTTTTTTCGCTTCTAAGTTTATTTGATTTTAGTTATCTGCTTTACACTTTTGACTTTTACCTTACACTTTGCTTTTATTTCTTATTATTTTAACTTCCTTTCACTCCTTACTACTTTATATGACAACCAGGTAGGCCTTTTTAAACTTTACTCCGCTTCACCCCCTTCCTCTCCTCAACCCACTAGCTCTTCTCCATACTTCACAGTTTTCCTTTGTTCTATATACGCCTTTCACTTCTGTTCTCCTACAAGTCGACAGTGACATAGTGTTTTGTGATGGACTATCTCAACACCTGCCAAGTTTACCCAGTGACATTGATATGCCACTTAGTGCTATTTGGCTCGCTCCGACGGTGTGCGGGCGTAGTATGAATAGAGTTACTAGAATGTCCTTTGAATTGGCAATGGAAAGAAAGAGTGGTAGGTATAAGAAAAATATTCTAGATAAGTTGACAGGTGTTGGCAGACTAGCAATTTAAGTGCCTACTAACATGTTAGCGTAGGTCCTGTAGGGATGTGTGGCAATAAAATATTCAGAAGTGTGAGCTTGTGTGATAAGTAGGTTGGATTTTAAAATGGTTAAGAAAGGGCAGACTGGAATCATGATCGGATGGAAGTAGCGGAGGTAGAAAGGTCACTTACCTAAAGGTGGCTGGTGCTCAAATGAGAGATCCATCTTTTGATGCACATGCACCTAGAATGTCCGGCAGAGTAAATTTTGTTTATGTTGAGAGAGCCGCCTTCGCTATATACTGACTAACTGAAAGCGGATTCAGAGGAAAATTTCAACATTGGTCCTATTAAGGAGCGCAAGTTTGGTGTAGAAATTATGGTAGGAGAGCGACCTAATCGCAGAATACTGGAACTTCTTCCTTTGGGTGAGTACTTGATCAGCCCAAAACCGCATCAGATCAAGATTTCTCAGCATATCGTCATTGTCCCTCGACAATAAAGAAGGTAAGTATGATCCAAAATATCTTCTATGAACGCCGGGAATGCATCTATGGTAGCTACACTTGCCATAACGTTAAAATCGTGCTTGGATATTTTAACGTCAAGTTGATCAAAGCAGGCAGCTTCGCAATTACAGTTAGAAAATGCAGCCACCACTACGAAAACTTTATCCATTCGCCTGTCTATTGCTCTTCGCCCTGCCCTAACAAGCTCTCTCGACCACTATGTGGTCTGTAAAATGAAAAATTCCGAAGAGACTATTCAGCAAACTACAAGGTGCGGAGATCTCGCAGCTAAATCGATCATATTACGATAGACGGAAGACAAATCCCAGTGTTTTTCTCAAAGTGAGTAGATTTTAACGTCGACTTGGATCCGCTTTTGTGCCGCTAATAAAAGCCTTCAGCAAACACAAGGAAGGTTCGGACAACTGCTACCAAAGCAGACAGCCAAATGATTTCAACTCGATATGCAATCCGGCTTGTGGGAATGTGAATAATGTGGCTGGGCTAATGCCCAAAAAAGGTATCCTATAGTTTGCGCGAGTTTACTTAATAGTGCTAGTATCGAGCCTTGGGGTGTCCTGACTATCGTCGAGGTTGGGGAGACGAGCTACGGGTGTATTGACAGCTATCGGTGGTAAAAATTTCACACTGAGGAAAAGTAAGTAGTTTAGCAGGCTGGAGAACATCTCCCCGCACAGGCTCAGAAATGGAATATCAGCATAAAAGCGCTTTTTGTATCAAATAATCATGGGAGATGATAAATGGTGTCTGTATGTCTATGTGAAGCAAAGAAAGGAATGTGTGGCCCCAGGAGAGACGCCGAAGCCGAGAGTCAAGCAAGATATTCACCAAAAAAGGTGATCTGCATTTGGTGGGACTGGGAAGGCATGGTGCACTGGGAAATACCTGAACGAAACGCTACTGTCAACAATGAGCTCTACGTTGACGTGCAAATGAAGTTATTCGGCTCAAAAGACCTGATAGACAAGGCCAAGTCATCTTGCTCCATGAGAACGCCAGGCCTCATGTTGCCCAAGTCGTCAAAACAGTACTCCAAGCGCTCGAATGGGAGGTTCTTCAGCATCCACCGTTCTCTTCCGATCTTGCAGCTACCGATTATCGCCTTTTTTGCTCAAAATATTCGTAAATTAAGAAGTGTATGTTTTTTTTTTACCTTTCATGAAGTACTACTAATTTCTTTTTTTTCATAAAAAGCCTTAAAAATTTAGGTTGCTGAATTTTATTCCTTTTATATTTATTTAATTTTTATTTTATTTAATTTTTTTTTATTTGTTAGCAATAACACCATTACCCGTTACTGTGCAGACATAATGGGAAATTGTTGATGTCATTAAATGATTTCCACTCTTGGCTTTGCGCAAATTTTGGCACTTAAGTGGGTGGTATTTAGACAAGCCAAAACTGGCATTATTAGGCATACCAACAAGCACTCATACACATTTACAAACCTACCTATACTCCCCGTTATATCTAGGTAAATATCCATACAAGCACATCTCAATGAAGACCAACAACACTAATATTTGTTATCAGTCGAGCAAACAAATAAAACAGACTTTAAGTACCTTTAGCTTACCAACAACAAAATGAGCTAAATTAAGAGCGCCAAAATGCTTAAGCCAAATAAAATTGAATGATATTAAATTGAATTTAGCGAAAAATGTGTAAATCGTTTAATGCATTGTAAAATTACGTATACGCAGTGGTGTACCGAAGCGAAGAAAATCAACAAAAGTGAGTAAAAGTAAAAATAGGTATATATGTACGCATATAAAAGGATAAACATACATGCTATAGTGTACGCTTAAGTTTTACTTACATATGTATAAGTAGACATAATTACATATAAAGTCACATAGGCAGTCATCGCCATTGGCGCTCATTAAGCTTCGCCATTGCCATTTATAAGCGTATTAACTCATTTAATCGTATATATATATATATACATATACCTATGTATGCATACCTTTAAGTCGCTGTCACTGCCACTGTACTCAACCCCAACCATTCACTTTGTGCCGTCGTCTTTTGTCATGTTTCGCCGCTTGCTCGCTACTTGTCAGACAACTAACTAACTAATAGCCTACTATTCGGCAATTATTAACGGTTCTTATACACTGTTAATATACATGCATCTACTTAAGCGTGTGAGTTTGTGTGTGTGTGTTTCTAATTGTTACTATCTCAATGTGCGTTGGAGGTTAATTGGATTTTGGCATTGTGCCCACCTTAATCATGTGCTTAGACGCGAAAGCTTTTTGATGTTGATTATACAAGAGGCACTGCGGAAAATACGCAATGAGCTTAAATTCGAGGTTTTTAAGAAATTTAATGGCTAATGATCAGTAGTGGAAATTGAGAGTTTTATTTTTATTTATTTATTATTTATTTTTCTATGAAATTCAAGTTGAAAGGGTTGTCAGTAAGAAACTAGTATTTTAAATAATAAATAAATTACGTATATAAAAATTTAATACTATTTACTTAAGAAATACATAGAAAAAAATAAATTTAGTACATTTTTCGGCAGCATTTTTTTAATTTTTTTTAATATTTTTAAAATAATTTTTAAATCAACTTGAAATAAATAATTAATTGGTTAAATTTTAAACTCTTTTTTAAAAGTTAAAAAGTTGAAAAAATCAAGTTAATAGTAAAATTAATTTTTTTCTCGGTTATAATAATTTTTTTCAAAATATTAATTGTATTTATGTTTTATTATTTCGTAAAAAACATATAATTTAATCCTAAAATATAGAAGTTTCGATAAATGTTAATATGTTTGGTCCAATATTACGCTTTAAATTTTTAAAATAAAAAATTATATAATTCATTTTTTATTCATTTTACATATATATTTATTTTAAAAATTATAAATAAATTTTTATATATATATATTTTTGGTATTTTGTTATTTGTTGTCAACAAAAAGAAATGCGTTATTGACTTAGCTTCCACGTATAAGGAAATTTAAAGTTTTTTGTTTAAATAAATTGCATGAAATATTAAAAAACAATTAAATAAAATGAATTTAATATAATTGGTTAAATTTAAAAATTCACATTTTTAATTTATGTCACAATAAACAACAAAATTTTAAATTCATTGAAATTATATCAATTAATTAGGCATTTTTCTTTTATTAATTTGGATATTTTCGAATCTTTTTACTTGTAAACATAATTTCTTCTTCTTCTTTACTGTTGTAGGCACGGCTTATACGATTATAGCCGAATTAATGACATTGCGCCAATCATTTCTTCTTTTCGCTGATCTTTCCGACGGAGTGGAGGTCTTCCTCTTACTCAGCTTCAAAGCTGAAGTGCTTGCATCCTTTCGGATGACTTGACCTAGCCAGGGTGGCAGCTATTTATTGATTTTCTGGACTATGTCTATGTCGCCGTCTATTTCATGCAGCTCATCGTTCCATCCGCTGCAGTATTTGCAATTCCCAATTCACAGACCATACAAAAACTTTCTCTCGAAAACTCTTAACTCATCAGATGTTGTCATCGTGTGAACCCTTTTTCTCTGGATTGCACAGAGCATCTTCAAATTTCAAAGAAGTTGACGTATGTTTCTTCTCAGCTCTTCACTGTCATGTTTAAATAGCTCAGCCGATAAGCCATCATTTCCAGCCGCTTTGTCGTTCTTTGAATGGGCAATCGTAATGGAACATCTTTTCTATTGTCATCGATTGGAGTTTCGAATTCACAACCTCCTGGTTTTCCAATATTCAGTGGCATTCAGCTGGATGGATACTCTGGGTGACCTTTTTGAAAACCAATGTCACAGCTGAAAACGAAAATATTGGTACTCGAAACTCCGTTTGCCGAGGTGCTAATGAGTGCTCTAAGAGCGCAGGAGTGCAAGTCGAGTAGACTTCGACAATCTGCAAACCAAGTGGTTCTAATTCCTATGTACGTACATAAGTTTTCTATAAATAACTTTTCTTTCAGTGTAGCCATAATTATGCACTTACACAACTCATCTTCAAAAATTAACTTATGCACTTCAGTCACTTTAGTCATTTTATTTTCACTCGCTTATTGCCGAATATAGAGCATTACTGTTGTACTATATAGGCTGAGTTGCTAAAATTTCTGAAATCGAAATAAGATTGTAAATTATTTTAAGCAGCAAAGCAGTCAAGCATGCATGGAAGCTTACAAAACTTAACTAAATATATACACTTACGTGTGTATATATAAATTCACTATAAGTAATATTATATATAAGAGATATTTTGTAACTAAAACATAGTATAAGCGCTTAGTATACTTTATGGCATTATTAAGAGTAAAAGTCAAAATGGACAAAGCAGAAGGAGCCAGAAATAGAATGCTGTTAAGTATATAAGTACATAAGTGCAAGAAAAGCACATATTTGAATTTAACACTGCATGTATTTATATAATACTACATTTTCACTAACTATCGAGTACAATTGCCCACATAAGCTGCCATTTTATAGGCATATTTAACTCAATATTAACGAAGAGAACTCAACACTTTCAGGGCAGATTTCTGAATTTCAAACAAATACACATGAACTTAAGTGCTTACAAGCACAACTCTATGCCGACTTTCTTCGTAATTGTTAAAATTATACTAAGTATAAGTGTGCATTTAAGCATGTAGAATTTCTGCCAGCAGAAAGGTCGTTAAGTCAAGGCAATACAATATTTAGGACAACGGAAATGAATATCTGAACGTGTGATTGCAAATACGGCATATCACAGCGCAGCTAACTTCAAGCTTTGCTCTTCCCAATGTCCTTTTGCTAGCCCACTCATCTTGCTTACATTATAATCGGAAATGGTAGCCTAAAATGTTGCATTAAGTACGTTACTACGGCAGGTGTAGAGCTTTTGGCTTGCATGATGTTTGGCTATGCTATGCCATAGAATATACTGAGTATGTATGTACACGTGTGTATGTATGTCACGGAAATTATGCCTAGGCTTATTATTAGTAGATAACATAATTGCATTTCTCTCATATTTGCAAGGCAATGTTGCAGTAACTAGCAATTTGCACACTACTATATGCTCACATACATATATTACAATATTTTGTAATGGTATTCGAGCACTTGGGTGTGGGTGTGGCATTTGGCGTGCATTTGTGGCACTTTAATTGAGTCGCCAAAAGCCAAAAGCGCGTGAATTGCTTGTGAATACATTTGCATTTCTTGCATGTCGGCAGAGCGTTTTGGTTATATAATGTATTTAGTAATTAAGGTGAGTAATGATTGGACTTTGAATGCTGTATTGTTTTTGGGTGTGAAAGTGAAAGGCTTAAATGCAAATTAAGCAAACATTTTTTTTAATTAAGTGTAAATAGATTCAACTGAATTGAACAAAATTAATATAAATAAAAGTAAATTAATATAAAATAAATTAAATTGGCATAAAATAGAAATAAAATAAAATAAAATAAAATAAAATAAAATAAAATAAAATAAAATAAAATAAAATAAAATAAAATAAAATAAACTAAAATAAAATAAAATAAAATAAAATAAAATAAAATAAAATAAAATAAAATAAAATAAAATAAAATAAAATAAAATAAAATAAAATAAAATAAAATAAAATAAAATAAAATAAAATAAAATAAAATAAAATAAAATAAAATAAAATAAAATAAAATAAAATAAAATAAAATAAAATAAAATAAAATAAAATAAAATAAAATAAAATAAAATAAAATAAAATAAAATAAAATAAAATAAAATAAAATAAAATAAAATAAAATAAAATAAAATAAAATAAAATAAAATAAAATAAAATAAAATAAAATAAAATAAAATAAAATAAAATAAAATAAAATAAAATAAAATAAAATAAAATAAAATAAAATAAAATAAAATAAAATAAAATAAAATAAAATAAAATAAAATAAAATAAAATAAAATAAAATAAAATAAAATAAAATAAAATAAAATAAAATAAAATAAAATAAAATAAAATAAAATAAAATAAAATAAAATAAAATAAAATAAAATAAAATAAATGAAAATAAAATAAAATAAAATAAAATAAAATAAAATAAAATAAAATAAAAAAAAATAAAATGAAATAAATAAAATAAAATAAAATAAAATAAAATAAAATAAAATAAAATAAAATAAAATAAAATAAAATAAAATAAAATAAAATAAAATAAAATAAAATAAAATAAAATAAAATAAAATAAAATAAAATGAAATAAAATAAAATAAAATAAAATAAAATAAAATAAAATAAAATAAAATAAAATAAAATAAAATAAAATAAAATAAAATAAAATAAAATAAAATAAAATAAAATAAAATAAAGTAAAATAAAATAAAATAAAATAAAATAAAATAAAAAAAAATAAAATAAAATAAAATAAAATAAAATAAAATAAAATAAAATAAAATAAAATAAAATAAAATAAAATAAAATAAAATAAAATAAAATAAAATAAAATAAAATAAAATAAAATAAAAAAAAAATAAAATAAAATAAATTAAAATAAAATAAAATAAAATAAAATAAAATAAAATAAAATAAAATAAAATAAAATAAAATAAAATAAAATAAAATAAAATAAAATAAAATAAAATAAAATAAAATAAAATAAAATAAAATAAAATTAAATAAAATTAAATAAAATTAAATAAAATTAAATAAAATTAAATAAAATTAAATAAAATAAAATAAAATAAAAAATAAAAATAAAATAAAATAACATAAAATAAAATAAATAATATAAAATAAAATTAATTTAAATGAAATAAAATAAAATGAAATAAAATAAAATAAAATAAAAAATAAATATAAAATAAAATAAAATAAAAAAAAAATAAAATAAAATAAAATAAAATAATATCAAATAATTAAAATAAAACGAAATAATAATAATTAAAATAAAAAATATAAAAAAATAAAATAAAATAAAATAAAATAAAATAAAATAAAATAAAATTAATTTAAAATAAATTAAACAAAATGAAGAAAAATAAAATCAAATTAAATAAAATAAATTAAATTAAACTAAATCAAATAAAATAGAATAAAATTAATTAAAATAAAATAAAATAGAGTTAAATAGAATAACATCAAATAAAATAAAATAAAATGAAATAAAATAAAACAAAATAAAATAAAATAAAATAAAATAAACAAAAAACTAAATTAAATTAAATTAAATTAAATAAAAGAAAGAAAAATAAAATAAAAATAATAAAATAAAATAAGACAAAAATAAAATAGAATAAATTTAAAAAAATTTAAAATAGAATAAATTGAAATAAAAGAAGTAAAATAAATAAAATAAAATAAAATAAGATAAAATGAGAATAAGCAAAATAAAATAAATAATAATTAAAGTAAATAAACTATAGTAAAACTGATGCAGCATGACAAAGAATAAAGTACTTTGGCAATATATTTCTTATTATATTTGCTTACTATTTTTTTATTTATGTAATTTTATTCAGCATAGTAAAATCATAAGCCATCAGCACTTTTTAATTATAAAACTCTGAATGATTTGCATACAAGCCACACTAAAACAAGGGATTCTAATCACTTTTGCTACTACTAAATTGAATTCTGCGCAGAAGTTTGTAAGCAAAAGTTTATAATATGCTTTAATTAAATTTTAATGAACCACAAAGTGTTGAAAAACCATAATAAAAGTTTTTCAATAATGTATCTTTCGACAGGTAAGCCAAATGACAAGTGAACATGACATGAATGTGCTGAATTGGGAAATCATTAGGATTTTGGACATTCATTCATATATATAATACATGCATTTGAGGGTATACATATTTGAGTGTGACAGGAGGGTAAGTGTGGAGATAGTGCAAGTGTTTGAGTAATTAAAATCAACGAAAATCAAAATATTTTTCTTTCAGTCTTCAAAAACACTGGATCCTAATTTTATCAACCCGGTGGGTACAATTTGAGTGTAGCAAGTGGTGTAGTCAAGAGAAGGGTTCGCTAAAGTCTCTCCTAGCGTAGCTGAAAATGAAAAAATTAACAATGCTTCGGATGAGACAGCCCTTTTCCCCTCTAATGACGATCACTGCAAACGTATAAGAATCAAAATTTGAGAATTTCTCAATTGGAAAGGTGATACTATTCAGTTCTTGCTTGAAAAACCGCCGTTGAAGCAGTCTTTGATTTAAACAAGGACGGAAACGCAGGAACATAAATTTGGTGTCAGTTCAGTAGTAGGAGAGAAACTCTGTAGCGGATTACTGGCATTCACCCTTGTGGATGGCGACTTACAGTAGATTTTCCGACTGAATGGTACAAATTTAGGAACCAGAGTATACTTGCTGTATGGACGGAATGCTTCTCTAGTCTGCTGAATGGCATTGAAAATAAGTTAACGGAAATAGCGTATCCGAAACCCAAATCGATGATGATGGGAAAGACGTTACCATACCCAACTGTGACGAGTTTTTAACACTCCGGTATCCAAGAAGAGTTCAACAATATCCTTCGGCAGCTTGTTCACTTTAAAAAATTCTGCCAATTTCGTCTATGCGCCATTGACATGGTCTTGGCAATTATTGTTATTTTTGCTACTTCTCCTTTTCAAGTTGAGCCCATTCAAACAGTTTTCATTTATAGCCGCAGCAGTGGCGTAAAACATAGACACATATGGCAGACGAAAAACGAAAAAACAAAAACAAAAACATTTTATAGTCACGACCAGTAATCCTGCAGTCAAGAGCCATTCAGTCTGGGTTTCAGCTCAATTTTATTACCCGCACAGTTACTCACAGCTCAAGCACACTCACTCAATCTGAACATACACACACACACACACCCCGTTAGAAGTCAAGAAGATAATTTTTAACATTTGCAAAACTTTTTCCAACTACAATTACAATAGCAATGACAATTACATTTTACCTTTATGTTATTGTTGCGGTGGAATTTTAATTTTGCATTGTTTTTAATTACATGCAATTTATTTATGCTTTTTTCTTTTTGTTTTTCTCTCTCCTTTTTGTTGGCAACACTTGTGCATATTTGGGCAATAAAAATCATCATTTATAATTTGCATATGATTTCCATGTCCAAGCGCTACCTGCAAAGCTGCTCTCACCCCTTCTCTGCTTTCCTCTTTTCCGTCCTTTGACTTGAGAGCAACCACCAACTAGACGCTGCCACTGTAAAGTTCTTCTGTCACGCACACTTCTGCCTCGTACTACGCTTTGTCTTGGTCTCGGCTAATGCCTACCATTTAGCATTACGTGACTTGAAGAGTGAAAAAAGGAGTATTGCGAGTCTAATTTTATTACATCATGACATTGTCATAACAACTTTTGTGGTAACGGCGACACACACAAACATACACACACACTCTCAGCGTGAAAACATTGCAGCTTCCCTTTGTGCTCTGTCTGCGAGAATTTTATTTCCTCTTGTAGACAGTCTCTTTAGTCGTCTTTTTTTTTGTCATAACAAAGCTAAAATCCTTTTTAAATCCGCACCGTTTTTATGTGGCTTAGAGATTAGGTGGAAGTCTGGGTAAGGTAAAGCTCTAATAGCATGGGCACCACCTAAGGAATTATAGCCAAGCCAACAATAGCAATTTCTTCTTTACGTGGTTCGGTACTATATGGAGACAACAGGTGATGTCTGATCCTTTTCCAACTGATCTTTCTATAGGTGTAGAAACCTGGATGCAGAATTAAATACTTCCGAACCTGGATGCAAGCCAATTAAAACCAGTTCGATCAAGACTCACCCTTTCTCAAACCTCCTTTAGTACCAAATGGCTCAGAGTGAGCCTTTTCAATGCTGACGGAACTTTCACAAAGGTTCAGCTTACACAGCCATATGAGTTTAGCCACAGCTACTTTTCGGAAGCTGTTTTACCAGGTGTGTTTGTTGAAGTTTGCCGGTTTTACTAGCAGATGTCGCTAGCAATATGTATAAATTTCTATGATTTGGCATGTATGTAATTTGCCAACGTTTAAAAGCCATGGGAAAGATCCAGAAGTATGGAAAATGGGTGCCACACCAGCTGAACGATAGACAAATGGAAAATCGAAAAACCGTTTGTGAAATGCTGCTTCAACGATTCGAAAGGAAATCTTTTCTGCATCGAATTGTCACGGGGGACGAAAAATGGATTTATTTTGAGAACCCGAAGCGAAAAAAATCATGGCTTTCCCCTGGTGAAACTGTCCCATTGACTGCAAGGCCCAATCGCCTTGGCCGTAAGACAATGCTCTGTGTTTGGTGGGACCAGTGCGGTGTGGTGTACTACGAGTTGTTAAAACCTGGTGAAACGGTGATCAGGGAACGCTACCGACAACAAATGATCAATTTGAATCATGCGTTGATCGAAAAACGGTCGGAAGGGGCCCGAAGACATGGCAAAGTTATCTTGCAACATGACAACGCGCCGTCTCATACCGCTAAACTGGTGAAAGACACATTAAAAACACTTAATTGTGAAATATTATCACACCCGTCGTACTATCAACTTTTAGCATCGATGGGACACTCCCTTGCAGAGCAATGCTTCGCTAATTTTGAAGAAGTCGAAAAATGGCTCGTCGAATTTTTTGCCTGAGAGATGAGCGAAATGTGTAGAAACCAATGGTCAATAAAAAAATTTTGAGATTTCTCTGAAATTTAAGTGTTTTCTTTATCGAAAAAACCGGCAAATTTCAACTAACACACCTGGTAATATCAACGTGGAAGTGGCGGGTCCTATCGTTTCATCACGAATCATTTCCAAGATTTATATAGTAAATATGAATGTCTGGTCACTGGATGATATACTAGTACTGGCACTAGCACTAGAGTGATAAGGTTCGATCAGTTCTGCGTAATTTCATATGACACAGGGCTTATATCCGATGTTGAGTAGATTTATGCCACGATAATTTGGCTCCGTTTGTGTGGTCCTACGTTTTGTAGGTTGGGCAGAGCATACTCTTGTTCCAATAGTCAGACGGGAACTCCCTCTCTCAAATGTTAAACGCTTTTGACAGTGCTATGTCGCAATATTTGCATAGTTCAACCGGTTCAAGCTTAAGACTCCTGCCACTTGTATTTACAACACAAGTACAGAGCCGCAATAAAAACCCTCAAAGTGTTAGCCGGCAGCACCAAGGGAAAAGACAAAGAAACGTTGCTAACAACGTGCAAGGCAATTGGCCGGTCGGTCGTAAAATAAACCATTTTTCAGCGCTTCCACTGTTGATCAGCTTCTCAAGCTCTTTAGTTTCACAAATTCCAACCTCTCGTCTTTTCTGTCTGCATAAGTATTTCGCTTCCCTATTCAACTCAGCCTGCTTTGTAAGGTGGGCAGTAAGTTATTCTTCTCTCCACTGCGACAAGGAATTCCGCATCATACCAGCGGGGTCTCGTCTCGTCAAGAACACGAGTAGCTTGATTATTTCTTATTATGCCAACTTTTAAACGGAGTTGATGTCAGCCTTGTGGCTTAGGTGGACATGAGCAGGCTGAATACCGTCACCTTTCCAAACAAAAGAGTGGATGCCCTTAAATTGAGGTGCTTAAAGGGTTTGCAGTAATATTTCTGAAATGATGAGGAGTTGCTTTGGTCTTCATCAAAAGTGGGGTCTTTTAGTATGTTAGAGTATCATTTCAAGACAGATATCTCACAGTTGGAAACTCTCCACGCAATTGTCCACCCCGAGAACTTTTGATTACCAGTTGTTTTGGTTTATAACTTTGTTCGTTGTAAAGACGAAGAAAGCGGAAGTACACTACTCTCCTTGAGTGAAAATTGTACCAAAAATAAAAAACGAAATTTTTAATTTCATTACCAACAACAAGCGCACAACTACGAAAGGCTTCCAACTGCTTCACATGTAGCGAAATTGAGCAACATAATTCGTTAACTTGCCACACGTTAACTAAAGTTGGCAACAATTAGAGAACAACAACAACAATTACAACAATAATTTCCACAAGAATGGCAACTAAGTGACTAAATGTAACCAAAAAGGTGACAACAAGCAGAGACCAGCAACCGGGTAACCTGGACGACAAATTGACAAACTATTTGGGCGACAAAATAAAACACGAAACAACAACTATTTCGAATACAATAAACAAAAATAAAACAAAATTTCGGAAACAATTTTGGCTGGTATGTAGGTAGGTAGCAACAAGCAGGAACATCACTTAATGGGCAACAACAAATTTTTGCAGCCAAACACATCCGTTTCGCGCGTTTAATATAGAAAAATAGAAAATAAATGTGAGCGAGCAACAACAAAAAGTGCATTGCGCCCAGTATACATATGTATATACAGAAATATAAATATAGGTATATATATAAGTGAAGCTTTGTAACCGCCAAAGAGTTTTTTGGCCGAGCTCCGCCTGCAATTCATTCTCCTCCGCCACCGTATGACTGACGGATTTTTATGGTGAACACTCCGCGGGCTTAACATTCCCTGCCGTGGGGCGACGAGAATTAGAAAAAATTAATTTTCTATAACTTTTGGTTGTTGCTCGAACCAGGTCTCGAACCCTGACTCTCCAAATAGCTGTACGCAATGCTAACCACTGGATTATTGCGACCACATAGATGACCGAAAAATTGCCACTTTGTGACTTTTCGACCGAACTAACTTCGAATTTCCCCACAAAAACAATACAACAACAATACACCTTTTGAGCTGCCACGCCAATGGACGGCTGGCGGCAACTGCTTTCAAAGAGACCACCCACACATCCGCTGCCTTTGTGGGCTTTGTGGGCTTTACTTGACGCAGGAAGCATTTTAGTTACACTTTTTACACCAAAAAAAAAAAAAGAGTTGGAAAATTTCAGTTTTGATTTCGTTGTTTTTGCAATTTGCGGTTACCACGAACACCGCCACGCATCAACTTTTAAACACACGTACACATATGTATGTACATACGCAGAGGAGTGAGTTTGAATGAAATTTCCACCATCAGCTTCAGGTGTCGTCACCAAAGCAACCAACCAACCAACCGACCAACCAACCAACCAACCGGAGGCAACAATGCCTGTTGGACTTTGTTGCACGTTTGCCATTGCGGTGCGTAAAAATAAAAATCACATTAGAACCACACAAAGAAGTTAGTTCGGTTTGTACACACTACACATGGTGAGTTGTGTGCAAAATAACGAGTTGTTTGGTAGTGGTACAGTGGTCATCTGGTCCGTGACAAATCAACATAAACAGAAAGAATGTTTCGAGTGTTTCGCTAACAGCCTCCAGAAGAGTTCGGTTCGGTACTTTAGCGTTCACATTCGTCTCAGTTTGCAGTAGTCTGAGAACCCCGCTAGTCGTACAAAACTTTTGAAAATCTGAAAGAAATGTAAGATTTTTACAGAGGACGGTCCCAGACCCTAAGTAAGAATGAAATTCCAGTTAATGGCAGCTCTTAGCTGGCGAACAAGACCCTTACTTTTAGTGAAATTTGCTGCTATTAGTGTTTATGATGGCAAGAAGACTCGATTGTTGAAATTTTTACAAAAAAGACGGAGCTGCGACGGCAGTAGGAATTGACTTTATTGGTCATGGAAAAAATGGCAGCCAAAAGGTTAAATTTGTAGTTATCCAGAAACTCTTTCACTCGCTTTTCACCACTCCCTATCAATTCTCTCACTTTGTTGTGCGTAGATTAAGCGCAATAAGCTGAGCCCCTTTCGTTGTGAACTCCTTCTCCTACTCTGATCTGTCTATTTCGCTCTGAGTTGAGCGTTATAAGAGAATGCCACCTGGATATGCACTGCTGACACACTGACGAAATGTATTTCAGGTCACTGTACTGACTTCCTGCGTTTCACTAATACACTGGCAGATCTCATAGTACGCTCCGATCAGGTCGGTATTAAGTTGAAGGTATTAAGACGGCTCTTGTTGTTTGTACTGTATCTTGCAATTACGGCCTCCGCGGCAGTACATAAGACTGTAATCGAATGGACAGGAGAAGACCGCCACGAAAAGCCAATCTTATAAGCTATGAACATGTTTAGAACAACAGTCACCTATAGTAGCTAGAAAGCATACTTAAAATACTTCAAATAAAACTCCTTGTATTCATATCAGCAAGTGTTATCCAAGTGGACTAAAGAGGCAAGCGGCCCTTTTTGCTATTTATGGTATTCTAGGCTTGAGAGAGAAAAGGCTGAGGGCATCTGAAGCATGGGTTGGAAAAGATAATGATCCATGTCTATAGCGCTAACACAGAGCACTCGTTAGACTCACCGGTGGATGTGAATGCAACTAAATATTAACGCTTTTAAGTTTCTCTTTCATGCTATTAAAGAGAGGATACTCTCAAATGTTCAGCATGCCTAACAATTAGAGAGAGCTATCAAAACTGCTTTACAAGAATTGATCTCTTTCATTGGAACGCCACTTTACCACTCGGCATACTATCTTGTCGACTTAATAGGCACAGAGAGGACCTCTAAGAAAATTCTTCAAAGTTTTTTTGCAACTTCGTTGAAAAACTTAAGTATCAGCATTCCTTTGGTAGATTTCATGAACCTGCTTTTATTAAACAGAGTTATTAGTGCGAACCTATAATAGTGCAATGCTCTTCTCTCTCACAGAATTATTCAGAACTTTGTCTAGTCCATAAGATCGAAGCAGGAGAGATATACGATTATAAGAGCGATTTCTCTTAGCTAACATTTTAAGTGTCTCGTAAATATTATTATGGTTTTATTATTTATTTCACTACTCTATTCTCTCATATCACCCCACGGTGCCATATTTGTCGCTTGAGCACTTGTTATGCTGCGCCTAATTGTATCAGCACTGCTTCAATTACTCTCAGGTAGTTTTGTCGACTGTTTCAAAGGTTTGCATGACAACCGTGACAGGCACGAGAGTCAGTGGGAGAGCCACTCATACTTATTGTCGTCAACTATTTGCACCATAAATTGTGTTTATTATGATTTAAAAGAGCTTTGAGAGAATAAATATAATTTTTGCCTAATAATCCATAACTATATATGAGGTATAGTAGAAAGTAATTTATTCTTGTTTCACTAGAGATCTGTATCTGCCGTTCGATAAGTGTGATTGGATTATACTCAATTGCTTTAGAAAGTTGATATTATATACAAAAAAGATAATGAGAGAAGTTTCGATTAGACAGCTCAGTAATTTCTGAGTGCATGATAAAGATGGACACCAGCAAAGCGAAACTACGATAATTTTCCACAATTTTTCTTCAATAAAGTCGCCAGTCAGACAGCTGCGTTTATGGTTCTGATACAGTAACAGTCAATCATGCACAATTTTGATGTAAAAAATGTTTCAAGGTGTAGAAGGCCAGTTGTCGAAAATGTTGATAAAGCAAGAAAAATTGTTGTTGTTGTTCTTATAACCACAAAATGTTTTCCCAATAGGTTTTCGGGGAATATTGCGGGTGTAACAGTCTTTGGCTGGATAAAAATCCGGGTCGTTCCGGTGTAAAAACGCGACTGTAGCGGGAACTATTGGATTTTAGTCGCCTCTTTCAACAGGCATGCCTTACCACGGGTAAATTCTTGAGCCCCGAAATCACAGAGGAATGGACGGACACTTTTACGATTTATTAAGAACTAATGATTGCACCAAAAACTGTTTGGAACTACTTGAAAAGAAGCTCGATGTATGGCTGCCACATGAGTTAACGAAAAAAAACCTAAAGTACCGAATATCTAACTGCGAATTAAAACAAACTTAACACGTTTCTTAAAGTGGAAGGTGACTGTTGATGTAAAGTCGATCACTTATAGCAACGTCAAATGAAAAAAGTCATAGTAGCAGGCCTGTGAGCCATCTCAACTGTCGAGAATTAATAGCCAGAAAAATTTTGTTGTTTGTTTGTTGAAATTTCCAAGGAATAATCCACCATGAACAACTGCTCTACGGCCAAACTCTTTATTCGGACCTGAAGTGTCAGCGATTGGACTGTCTGAAGGAAGCAATTGCCCAGAAGCGACCAACCTTACCCAACAGAAGAGGAATTGTGTTGCATCATGACAACGCCAGACTTTACTCATCGATAGTAACACGCCAGTAGCTCGCTCTGATTGCTTGGTTGAGAGGTTTCTATTCATATTCTATCTAGTTCGGACCCCCCATCAAATGATTGTCATATGTTCCTGTCTATGACAAATGATTTGACTGATGAAGAATTGACCTCAAGGGAGGTCGGTGAAAATCGATTGTCTCAACCTTTTGCCAAGAAGAACAATGCATGAAGGGATTACTTGCAAAAAGTTGTGCATATTTGACATAAATCGGATAATTCTCACTATGGCAAATAAAGCCTCTACTTTAATGCAAAATTGAGCTTTAGCAACGTTTGGTCGGGTCTGTTAGTTAAAATGTACAAAATTGCACTCAATTATAAAAAAATTAAATTAATCTCCAATTGTTAATTCTCTAATCTTTTTTGATATGTTCTACTTTTATAAGCAAAACTTCATCCTTTGTGTACTCTCGCTCTTTAATCTCTCAAGAATGAACTGTAGAATCAACCCGGTATATTATCTCAGACGAATTAGATTTTATTCATTATTATGCAGAGATAAATTAATAAAAAGCGAAAACTGGTATTTCTTTAACAAAAGATCGAGAGAACTTCAAACTTGTCTACGGAAACGCAAAAAAAAAAACAATGAAATTGTATTAAAAAGATTTAATGCCTTTGCAAATCCAAAAAGGGGTAACATAAAATTGGGTAATTTGCGCACAAAAAACTCCCTGGGGATGATCCAACTTTTCAACACAACACGTAAAGGAATATTCAAAAAAAAATCCACAAGGGAGATCGCAATAACTTTTGCAATTAAATGACAGGATAATTAAGTCTCTCTTCTTGCTTGACGTACTCCAAATAAATAGAAATTTTAAAGAGTTTTTTCTATTTCAAATGTAAAAGAGTTCTTTTGATGGCAAGCATCAGTGGAATGATTGTACTTTGAAGACAAGGGAAAGTTTGAATTTTTTCCAAAGTTTCGGTTACATGAAATATATGAAGGGTTGAGAGCAAGAGAAAATCTAAGAAGATTTTAGTGCTTAAATCTAGCTCAAAAGCTAGTTAAGCTATAAAGGACTCTTTGGTTGTTTGAAAGTTTCACGCCAAAAATAATGATTTTCTTACTCTCTTGAACCCAGCGCCATCAAACGGTCTTATGTAAGTTATATCGTATTCTTGGATCATTACCTTATTGCAGCAAGGATAGGCACCCACAACTTGGCAACAATGTACGCAAGTCAGCAAACCCAACGAGAGTTCAAAAAGTCGAAAAGTTGCAATGCCAACAGATAGCTCCCTGAGAGCAGTCATCAGCAGCCCGGTATAAGAGAACTGTGAGTCTGCATTTTAGGTTCCCTATGCACAGCTGCAAAGGAGACTTTTGGATTGCGGTAAGGTCGCAAAAACAGCTCTTACAATGAGAATTAACGTAGGGAGAGAGAGAAGGCTGTCTACCTTCTCGCATTGCGATCGACCACTACCCGTGTGATGTGGCATAGATACCGAGAATTGAAGAAGAAAAGCAAAACGCATGTGCAGTCAAAAAACGAAAGATGCCAAGCTGAGTGAGTATGAAGAACTTCAGATGTTCGCCTGCAAGGGTAATGTTCTGAAACTCTACTACGGGAGAACGACGACTTACAACAGGTTTCAAGATCTATGTAGACTCTTCTAAGAGACATACAGATTGATGCTAAGAGTAGATTGATTTTATGGTAGTCAAAGTGCTACATTAGAGCATGGCGAACGCCAATCTATGACGAAGGAACAGATGTTTCATTACCCAAATGTGCAGAACTTCGAATTTTCAAAAAGACTCGCGATTTAAATCCGACTACGACAGCTTGAAATTTTGCCTGTCTGATTTTGGCATCCCTGCAAAGCATATACGGCTATGTAAGTTTTATAAAAAGCTCAGTCAGGTTCGGGAAAGACCTCTCTGAGACGTTCAATAGTCATCGCCTTCCTGACTCGGCTCCCACGTCACTTTTGACAGTCATAACTTCGAGGTCGTAGATAATTTCGTCTATATTGAAACCAGTATTATGTAGAAACAGTAACCACAATAGTCAGTAACCTCAGTAAAAGCCATTTTTGGACGAAGAGTATCTCTAGAAGCAGAAACTTTTCTTTTGAAAAAGTCGAGCTAGAACTAAGAGCTATCGGCAGTGAGAGTTTCTTGGATTAGACTGAGCGAGTTCTCAACACATCTGTCGAGTACATAGAAGACCACCAAACTGCATGCTTTACCTTAAACTTTTCCAATCTAAAGTCTATTACTTTTCACATCCTTGAATACTTCTGCCGGCAACAATAAATAAATCCATAGCTTATCGCTAATCGAGTTTTATGTCAATGATCTCCAACGTGACATCTTTAGCAGTCTTACGTACACCACGTACATACTCGTCCATGCTTAACCTCACACAACGCGAGAAGCTCTAATTTCAGCAGCTTAATTTCCCTCAAATATGCACTTCAATTTATTATATCGACAAGACGTGCAATTGTCGCACGAAAGTAGACTTCAAAAATCGCTTTGAAGCGCTGAAAATGCGTGGCTGAGGCTGAACACCAGTGTGGGAGACGAGACGAGACGAGACGAGGCGAGACGATACGAGACGAGAGAGTAGTGTGTTGCAAGCAAAGGCAGACCATAAAGGGAGTACATATTTACATATTTTTCAGATATATATATATATATTTACATATCACCTTACGCCGCGAGCGTGTTGCGTGTGTTTGTGTGCCTTGATACGTCTTCTCCTGCGCTTTACGGCATGCACTTTGGTGAGCGACCAGAGCACAACGGCTTTGGCTGTATTGTGTTGAGGTGTGAGTTCATGCTAATTTCGGATTTGCGTAAATTACATGCAACATTTCACTTGAGTTGCATTTACGTGCCTGCCACAGCTTAGCTGCTTTTGACTGTCTCTTCAGTAAAAGCTCGGCATAGCAGTACACGAAAAAGGCCAAAGCAAAAGCAAAAGCAAAAGTGTGTAAAGTAAATGACTGAATTTCTTAACTTCTCACAATAGTCAGTCTTGGCTTGGCTTGGCTTGTATCCTTGTCATTTGCCATACAATCACACCCACACACACACACACACACACAATGTAGGTGTTTTGCTTTCTGCGCTCTTTTCACACCAACCGAGCAGCCAAACCAACACACTGACATTTTTGAAAGCTTGCAGCAATGCTGTTTTTGATTGCCGGTCTGTGCCTGCTGACAAGACGAGACGTTGCTTAACTCACGTGCCACTTGCGGAGGTGAAATATTTTAATTTATATATATATATGTGTGTGTATGTGTACATGTGTGTGTGTGTCGCAATACATGTGTGCTTATCTCAAAAACCTGTCTCCATAACAATGATTGTTTTATGTGTGCTCGTACTCCTTTGAGACTCATAAGACTAAAGAAAGACGTAAATCTTTTTAGCAGCCTCGAAGGGGTTGAGACTGAGCTTAAAGACTGCTGCTGAACGTCAGACAAATTATTGGATACATAAAAGTAAATGAAAAGATAAGTCAAACCACAAAATTCACACAAAATTCACACAAAACTCAATTTAATTTTAATTGTTCTATGAATTTTGTGGGAGAAAATATTTGTATTTGATGGGAAAGAGATGTTTATCGTTGAGTTGCCAAAACTGGTGGGCTGTAGTACTGCATCTGGATATGCAGATACTGTTGTGGGACTGTGGAAATGTGAGAAACTCTAGTGCAAGATGCGATAACCAACTATTCTGAGGTCTCTCCTCAGGTAAAATTCGGTTTCATGATTCACTAGACTCTTGCAGTATCTGTTCCCCACAGTTGCGGCTGAGACTGATCGTTGATCTTGAAGCCAGCAAGGAGGCTGTGAGACAGGTTTAGTATCCGCCATGTAAGGACTGGCTCCCAGACTCAAAAGGCTCAGATGTGTAAATCCAATTTGGCGACGACTACGACACGACATATGTTTTAAAGACTACGATTTAAGTGTATGCATCTGGAATGTTCGGCCCAAGTTCAAGTTGAACAAAGCAGGTCTTTTCGGCAAAAGAGTCGGTGAAATCAACCTTTATGTTGAAACGCCCTCAAATGGACTGAAGCTAACTGATTTCCTTTGGCCCGAATCATGGGTCTTTGTAGCACTATATTCGCTACATTGCTCTCATTGCCTCTCGGAATTAAGTTAATAATGTTTTGAAACGTACGTACGTACGTTCCGAAGACTTACAGCAGCAAAGATAAAAATCTGCTCCTGTGCAGCCGAGCACTACCTTCAGCAAACTCAAGGAAGGCTCGGCAGTCCTAACAGGCTGCAACAAGTCGGTGTGAAGACATTGTATGACGGCTTTCTACTAGGTTGAAGGACATGATGGTGCGGTGGGGACTATCTTACTGCATTGAAGAAAAAAAACTGACTACCTCGCAACGCTGCAAAAGACCACTACGCAGGTTGTGTGGGAGAGATACCATGGTGATGAAAAGCTGACAAGGATATGCATCCCCTTCCTTATAAAATTTGGAGGAATAAGTGATGCATGATGATTGCAGTATAAGAAGGCCCTGCCAAGCCCCAAAAAGAGGAACTAACTATCACGTGATCTGGCTTTTAGAGATAGAGATAGAGATAGACATAGAGATAGAGAGAGAGATAGAGATAGAGATAGAGATAGAGATAGAGATAGAGATAGAGATAGAGATAGAGATAGAGATAGAGATAGAGATAGAGATAGAGATAGAGATAGAGATAGTGAAAAACCAAGTGAAATGTCAAGAAGGAGGGGAAGATGAATAGTAAGAGGACACATACGTTTGCTCATAATAGCTTCTTCTTCACGCTCTTTATACGTTCAACTTTCAAGTGTACTAGGGAAAGTCATAACCTTTTTGTCTACAAACTATTTGGGGCCACATTTTAATTAGTTGCCATTTACCTTTTACTCCTCGCTCTTGATCAAACCCACATTTGTATGCTAATTCTACACAATTTATTGCGAAATTTCTCCAAACAAAAACTATTTTAATATACAACTTAAACAACCGACAATATTATACGAATTAAGCCAAAGGCAAATAAAACTGGGGCTTCATAAGCCACTTTGAACCAACCAACCAAAAAAGAAGAAGAAGAGAATTAACTTCCACTTGAATCGAATGAGTTTTTACTATCATATTTCATTGTATGTATGTATGTATGTATGTATGTATGTGAGTATATAAATTCGTCGTAGAGAGTGGAAGACAATAAAATCATCCTTCTTCCACGCCATCAATCGTGGCCACTTAACTGGAGCACTTAAAAACATTTTTAATTACCCATCAAAA
>JAWMAG010000013.1:11092500-11107500 GCA_037013455.1 Ceratitis rosa | reverse complement strand
AGTAAGCTGAATAGGTGACATTTTTTTCAGCAATAGTATTTCAGTACGATTTTCATATACCTTTCATTGAGTTCATGTGGATGTCAGCAGGCTTTGCGTCAAAGCATTTGGCCCTCTTCTTTCTCGCTTTGTGTATGTATGGTAAGCCCCCAATAAACCAACCAACAAATCACACAGAAATACATACTCAAACACACTCACTTGCTTAAAACATCGCCGGGTAGCGCCATTTTAATCATTTCCAATTCGAGTGCTCCCCACGTTGTTCTACCCGCTTCAGCCGGGTTTCCCTTGGCGTGGATGGCAAAACGTTAATTAAGCAGATTGAATTTGATGGCATGCATATGTATGGGTGCGTGTTTCGCTTTTTTTCGGATATGTTTTGCGCAAACAATTTCATTCAAATGTGTGTTGGTGTATGTGTGTGTGTGTACTCGCCGCTTTGCTGACCTGCCATTGTGGGTGTTAAGAAGATTAATGTGATTTTTAGCCAAAAGCAATCGTTGAGCAGAGTTTAGGCTATAAATACGAAAAAAGAAAACCGAAAACGAATCTCTTGAACCCAAATAAATGCTGGTAAACGATGCAAATGAAGTGGATTTATTCATGTTTACGTATTGAACTGTGAATGTGTGCGTATATGAGTAAATCCGGCTTTGAAAATTTGGGTGATTTCTATTTATATGATAGAGACCTAGTTCAACTGACTCGAAGTTCAATTTTAGTTGCAAGTCAAGCCCAGTAAGGGTCCATGAACAGTGCCTGCCTTAGTACTAATCAGATATCAGTTCAAGTCAAGTAAGACAATTTTCAAAAGATCCAATCTTATGATCTCCTAGGCAATTCACAAGCCCAATTAACACTGTAAGCCTAGCTTAATCCAAGTCCGGGCATTGCTATAATTTTAGTCTAACTTTCAGCATTATTCGAAGCCCTAATCCAAACTTTAACTCAAAGGTTAAGATCAATTCTTGTTCTAGATAAAAGTCTTAGTCTAAATCATATCTGCAAGCCCAGTTTTAGTTTAAAATTAGGTTTAAGACTAAACTTAACGTTGATAACCTATGTCTATGTGTCAGCCAAATCCTATATATGTATAAGCTTGAATCTGAGCCTTCATAGTCCTTACTCTAAGTCAGAGTGTTACTCAAAATTATATGTATAAGTCCAAGCTCAACTTTAACTTTTAATCCGAGCCTCACTCTAGGTTTATTTCTTACTCAAAATCTAACTCTCTATATATTTCTAAGCCTTTGTCTAAGGTAGTGTCCAAGTCTAACTCTGTGTCAAACTCCGAAACTAAATCTAAGTCCTAGTCTTAATTTACATCCACCTCTAATTCAAAGTGTAAATTCAAGCTAAAACCCAAGTCTAATTTCATATCAAGATCTTAGTATGAGACTAAGTCTAATTCCATATCAAGATCTTAGTGTGAACTAAGTTTACGTGTAAGTTTTAACCTGAATCTTAGTAGAAGTGTAAGCCTGTATTTAAGTCAAAGTCAAAGCTTGAGTTTGGTTGAAAGTCTTTCTAAACCTAGTGTAAGCCTAGCTGGAAGTGAAAGTCTAAGCATAAAATCAAATTTAAGTCTTAGGATAGGGAAGTCAAGGCAAAATGTTATGTCTCAAATCTTAAACTTTCGAGGCTATCTTCAGTAAAACTCGAAGGCTTACCCTAAAAACAAGTCCAAGTTGGAGTACAAATCGAAATTGTGTAGGAGAAATCTATCCAAAAAAAATCTCAAACTTAATTAAAGCTCAGAGTCTCAGAGTCACAGAAGACATATCAATTTAAATCCAGGAAAAAATCGATTATACGAAAAAACTTCAGAGCACAAGTACGCCCTTAAAATAATAACCAAATCGAATACTTAATCCAGCTTCCAGTTCAAATTACAAGAATAAATTCAGAAACCAGTTCTTATTCTAAGAAAGTTTTTTTTAACGTCTCAAGATAAGGCTTAACATTATACCTAATTGTGGTCCAAATCCAGTTCTCATTAACTACTCTGACGAGTCCAAGTTCGAGCCTGCATACATCAGGTCCGAGTTGTATTGTTAGCCCCTATTTTAGCTCAGCCTAGTCCTAAAGCAAGCTCTTTTGAACAAAAGCTTTGTTGAACAAATTTTACTGAGCTTTCAATTCTTGGGCAACCGCTTTTGAACAGAGCTTCGCTTAGTTGACTTTTCTGATCGTTAATTCTCAGGTAATTGTTTTTGAAGAAAACTTCAGCTTCTTAGTTTTAGTGAGCTTTCAAGCCTTTTTTCATGTAAACTATTTGTTGTAAACTGAATTTTTTTTCAAAACTAATTCAGTATATTGCAAAAGTGAGAAAGCTTTCGAAAAAGCTTTTAACTCTGTGCAGCTTTTTTGAACTTCTTGTAGAGTGGACAAGCTTTCAAATCTGTTTTAAATCAAATAATCAATAAAATAAGACTATCCTTATTTTTTGACAAAAAAAAAAACTCGTACGAAACGAATAACCCTTATGTTCATTTCGAAACCCAAAAAATATTTAAATACACTTTCCGGTTTCATTTTAATTATTTAATTTATTTTATTGTGAGTATATTTTTCATTGCACCATTTTTCTCTATTGACATATTTATGGTGATAATATTTTATGGCGGTGTCCTTTAAGTGTTGACAGCAAAGGATTATGCGCGTAAATTCATACACAATCAGATATAAGCTCATGTAATATTGACTAAGTGGTAAATATCTACATATATATGTAGTCACATTGAGTATGAGTATATAGAAAATGAGAAATTATTAGCTTAATTACATTTGCATATACGACTCTTGTTCGTGGCGTTGAATGGAAGAGAGAATTAGATAAAATTTATGTTGATTTCAGCTTCCGATTCTTATTTTTAAATTTAGGGGAAAAAATCTTTGAATTTTTGTGTCGATAAACTCTTAAAATTAAATTTAATAGAAAGATCCCAGGTACCTTAAATGCTAAGTGAGTTATCAACGAAAACTTCATCAAAGACGATGAAGGTGGATAACAAGGCACACCTATCGGAGGTGTTATTATTGTGATATTCTACTGCCTACTGCCGTGCGGAAGGCATACAAAATAAAATTAAACAAAAATTTAAGTTAATTTCTCTAATTGAGGGCGCTTCTCGGCAGGGAATGTCAACCTCTCCTGGTGTATTTCTGACATGAAATAAAAATACCCCTCATAAAAATCCCTCGTCCGTGGTGGTGGTTCAGAAGAAACTGTAGTCTCTTCCATTTGTTGGAAAACATTCAAATGCATACCACAAATTGGATGAGGAACCCAGCCTAAACTCGCTTTAGCGGATACGAAATGCTCAACAAACAATAGGAAACTGAGGCAAGGAAAGTGGACAAAAACCGGAATGTTAATTGTTACTAGAAGTAAACTGCACAGAATTTAGCAATCGGCCGCTATGCTCATGTCGGTACCTTTTCAGTCGGCTCCTTCAAAAACACTGGAATCTCTAACGTAGTAACTCGGTGGGAAAAAGATGAACAGTTACACTGTGATACTAGCTGGACACTGCAAGGAGCGGTTTAACTTCCTTCCGGGGCTCTGTACTACTCACGTAGTATTACAAGGGGCGTGGGAGCTCAATGGAGTCAGAAAACCACCTCCTACACATCAAGTCCATTTATTAGAAGGGGTTTCTGCTCCAGAGTCTTGTAGTGGAGGTAATACCTTCTACAACTGCTTTGACTAAATGGTTTTTCCATTGAGGATATGATAATCACGACGAATCGGGCCAAAGACAAAGAGGTTCGACCACCTAAGGAAACTAGTCTTGGTGTCGTTAATCAAGTTATAAGATCATCAGACCTAGTTCATCTAAGGAACAATGACATCACAAAATTCAAGCGGACATTTCGTAGTAGATTGAAAATATCGTTCGACCCTTTCAATAAAGTTTCTTGCAGGGGTAGAATATTTTAGGGTTCATAATTTTATGTTCACACCAAACTATATAAAATGGGTTTACCAAGCTTCACAAACTGTAAGTTCTGAATATTCATAATCACGGCTTTTCTACGAGTGGTCACCGCTCTCAGCTCAAGTAGAGTTTCTTTGTGTAACTTCGAGTAGAGTTTAATCCCTCACCAAGCCTATCAAAAGCCAGTGTAAAAGGCGTTGGACTTTTCTGCGGAGTGAATTGGAGAGCTAGATGAAGTACTTCAAAGTCCGTTCATAATAAGATGACTTTACTTTTGCTTGAAATGAAATATTCACTGAGATTAAAGATATCAGCGCAAATCAATGATACCTCAAAAGTATTCCTCTTGATCGAAGTAAAGAAAGGAAAGGAATCACTTTGAAGTCTCTGAGACAACTATCAGTGCCAAGAAAATACAAATTTTGATTTGGAAGTCATCGCAGAAGCATGTATTCCTGAAGAAGCTTCCCCTCAACGACCTTCGCAGAAACTTAAGTATTTTCTCTGTAACTCTGTAATACTGGAAGTGGAAACTCTTAATTCCAAGATATTCAACAAGCTCATTTTATGCAAAATTTCTATGAAATGATTGGCAGAAGCGGAGGTGACCTCAAGAGCCTTTAACTCAACGTTGGTAAAAAAAGAAAGAGGAGCTCTTGCGAAAGCCCTAAGGCACTATTCATTGACCAAGAGAGACAATTTGAGTTAAATAGAAGATAACTTAGAAATATGTATCACTGGGAGGAACTAAACTACAAAAAAATATTTTCCACAGGTCCAACAATAGAGAGAACTCATGTCTCTCTCAATTTGATTTCCAAAAGCTGAGTCATACGCGCACTTCGAAGGATAAGAACCCTACCTGCATGTGGCGACAACTGAGTGAGACCTGAGCGAGCCAACTGGAGTTTGGGTGAGCCTAATTGTTCTGTTTCACCAGCTCCACACCAGACGTTTGGTATTGATTAGCGCAGATATCGAATGTAACGGCTGTGAATGATGGCACCCACGCTGCGATAAACTAACCAATCTTTCCTCTAACTTCTACTCCGTTCCACTTCCACTTGCCTGTGATCCTTTTACCAATTTAGCATTTTTAAACGCTCCGCCGAGGCAGTCACACCAAACTAGTTTTGTTGTTGTCAATGACTGCGGGTCGAACTCGTTTAGCCTGCAATTATTCAACAGCAATAACAACAACAACAACAACAATAACCAGAACTTAAACGACTGTTGCAAAATAAACATAACTAAGTTTAGTTATATTTGCCTTTGTCGTTGTTGTTGTTGCTTTTATTACAGCCGTAATTGTAATTGTTGTGTCCTTTCGTTAGTGTCCTTGCACTTTTGTGCACATTGCGCGCAGAGCGAAAACTTTTGCCTTCGTTTCAGTTAGTTCTCCCGTTTTTTTCTCTCTCTCCCTTCTTTTTCTTTTTCTTCTCCTTTTTTGAATCTAAACTTTTCAATACTATTTCAGCCACATCCGCCCTGAACTATCTGAATTGTCTCCCACCAGCCCCTGGTTTGTGTGTGTGTGGACCACACTTTTGCCGGCTCCAATCACGCAGTAAAAAGTTTGCGACGTGTTCAATTGCCGACTACCGATGTGGGCTGGCTGACTGGCTGGCTAGCTGGCAGGCGTTATCAGTGACCCCGGTCTCCCCGTTTGCTATTGCGCTGAAGCTTTGGTTGCCTGTTTGTTTGCTTGCTTCCTTCCCTAATGCACTGCTGCTGCTGTTGTTGCTTCTTCTTCTTCCCATACCGTTATGGACTTCGTAATGCTGCAATTGTCATTGTTATTTTTATTGTTATTGTTGTTGTTGTTGGTTTTGCTTGCAATTGTTGCTGTTGTTAAATGTGTGCCTGTCGCACAACAATAAATGTTTTGCTATTCCAATTGTTGTCTGTTGCACTCAGCGTCCGCTTTTTGTATGTCTTCTTTCTCTTGCTCTTCCTCTTCCACCTACGGCCAAACTTTTTGCGCTGCTGCGATGGACTCCTTTTGCTGCAGTGTCTCTAGTTACCATCACTGTGATTTGAATGTGTGTTTGTTTCTGTGTGTGTGTGTGTGTGTGGGTGTGTGTGTGTGTTATGCCATGTCCTTTGAGGCCTCAAGCATTCGTTGGCAATCGTCCTTGCGTGGCATCGTTTGGGGCTATTGCGGCAATGCAATGCTTTTGCTTCTCATTTTTTTTCTTTTCAGTCTTTTTTTTCGTCTAGCGTAATTCGTATTGTTTTTGTAGTTTGCATTGTGGGTATTTGTTGTTGTTGTTGTTGTTGTTCCCGATCTAGTTCTAGTTCTTGTTCTTGTCGTTGTTGTTGTTGTTGTTGTTGTTGTTGTTGTTGTTGTTGTTGTTGTTGTTGTTGTTGTTGTTGTTGTTGTTGTTGTTGTTGTTGTTGTTGTTGTTGTTGTTGTAGTTGTTGTTGTTGTTGTTGTTGTTGTTGTTGTTGTTGTTGTTGTTGCTATCTCCATTGTTTTTATTTCGATTTATTGATTTTATTTTTATTTTCTCTCTATGCTTTCTTCGCGTCTACGGCTGGCGCCAAAGGATCACTACGTCCAGTTAATTTAAGAATAATGTTTTCCTTGGGTGGTCCAAACTCTTCTTCCTTCGGGAGCCACTAACCACCATAATCAATGAAAAGAATCTAACACCTTGCGGTGGAAGCTTTCACATTTGGAAAGAAGTATCCTGGGAAAATATTTTAACTCTTCCCCAAAAGCTTTAGCATGATTTAGGTAGGTTCCTTTGTTGTTGTCAAAAAAATAGCTCTTAATGGATAAAGACCACCAAGTTTTTCTTTTATTGAGATTTAGCTTCTCTCTATTCAAGGAAATACATATTCTTCAACTGAACCCCAAAAATTCGCTGAAAAAACAGGAGAAGAAGCATATTTTTATTTGGCTGTTAAAACTTGCCGGAATAGAAAGAGTTGACACCAGTAGGTCAGCCCATCGGAGCACTACAGGACATCATTCGAAACTTCATCTGGGAATAGCCATAAATCGTTCTTTCATCTGTGGTTCAAGCAGACATCGGCTTCCGACTTTCCGCACCAACTTTCACATGTGAGCTAAAGTCAGAAGTCGAATCACTTCTTATTGTGGGTACAATTTCCATGAAACTCATTGGGTAGAACAAGGACGGGAAAGATACCTCCCATAAGAGTCTAGAACGTGCCGTTGAGTACTGCGCCCGTCACAATGTCAAAATAGTATTTGGCGACTTCAATGTCCGAGTGCAGAAAGGAGGCATCTTCGGCACAGTAATCGGAAGTTTCATCAACCATGACGAAACTTCTCCAAACGGACTGAGGCTGGTTGGGCTCCAACTATAGTTCCATTAGCATCAGATTCCGGCACAAGAAAATTCATCAAAAATGTCCAAAAACACTAAGAGATGTTAGGGCAACTCGCTACAATTTGGCAGCTAAGGACAATTCCTGTAGGAACAAAATGATTTGGTGACCGATCTGCGGATCATACCCCATTGCTTCTTAAGTTTGTTTAGTTGTAAAGACAATGGCAAGAGTTGAGTTGGTGAAACTGAGCGCCTAATCGAAGTTGAAGATGCGGACATTCCATCTACCGACTAAGAGAAGCATAAGGAAACTGTAAGAGCTGATGGCCTGCTGACTGTGCCATTTAAATATGGTTGTGAGGAACTGATAAGATGACTGAAACGTCAGCTCCTTTACAAAATATGATGCGATGGTCCTGATGAAACACCAATTCATTAGTTTTCTGAAGAGACAGAGCACCGTCGGGAGAAATACGATAAAAGCAAGTACCAGTACATCATCACTTGCGATCATGTGATGTGGTTGGTTTTACCACATCATTTGTGTATTTTTATTTTATTTTTTATAATTCTTATAAAACCTTTGAATGCATAATTTCTTATCTCAGGATAGCAATTATCATAATATCATATGGACTGCATTAAAATACCATCATATGATTTTTTATAAAATCAATATGGTTGATATATGACTTTTTTCTTCATGTGAATTTATGCCCTAATTTTTGAGCAAGTGTTGGTATTTTTGAGTATAAGATTTCCTTGTTACATCATGGCATCACTTCTCATTCCTTGATATTAAATGTCATCACATCACCGTGATCATGATGTGATATACTATAAAATTATCTCGAATACATGCTGTGTTTTTATTTGAGTGTAATTTTATACAAATGGTTTCGAATTGAGTTTTCCGATTTTTTGTATCAATACATAATATGACTTCACATCATATGACTTCTCTTGAGATCACTATGTGACTTTGACTTTTTCTGCACGTGTTAGAATTTTTTTGATACTTTATTTATGAGAGAATGAAAAGTCTTTTAATAACATCAAATTATTAGTACGTCATGATATCATTTGATCACATCACTTGATGTTAATTGACATCACATCACTTACGTCATGTGATATGCTATACAACTATTTTTCATCATATGGTAAGATTTTATTTGATTATAATCTCATAAAATGTTATCGTATGGAGTAATATGAAATGTCTAAAAATAATTTTTTTCGACATACGAGCTTCAAAATTTAATGCGACTTAACATCACGTGATATTTCTTAAATGACTTTTTTGACTATTAAGCAATTTATTATTATTATATATATTTTTCACATTTTACCGCTCAGTAGACATTTTTAATACATTATTTGAACGCCAATGAGCCAATCGCAGCATCATTTTTACATCATTTTACCAACCACGTTTAATAGACCTTTCAGGACATGCAGCTTTCTTACCCTAACACGCCGATCCTTTACACTATTTGACCCCTTCTACATCTGATATACCTAAATTATCCAACCATGTGGCAAAATAAAACAAAACAATAAATTTCTATCAAATAAATATACCAACCAAATCGAATGCTCAACCCTCTGCATTAAGTTAAATCCGAAAAAACACCGTTGTAAGCGCCATCAAATCATTTGTAGCATTTCAGCAACTCAAATCAACGCAATTAAAGCCATAAATACAAATAAACAAAAATCTGCGCATAACAAAAGCGAAAAATCCCGCGTGTATACACGAAGTGATGACAAACAGAATTCAAAAAGCGAGTGAGAAAAAAAAAGACATTAACGAAAAACAACAATAAAAATGCAAAATGTGTAAATCAAAACAATTGTTAAATATACATAAATGACAACAACAACAACAACAACAAAAATCACAGTGACTAAATCGCACTTTGTTATCGCCTCAACAACAACAACTACAACAACAACAAAAATCACAGTGACTAAATCGCACTTTGTTATCGCCTCAACAACAACAACTACAAAACACATTACGACCAGCAGGCGCAAAGGTGACTCAGTCGACGCAATGTGCGGCAGAAGGGTGCGGAGAGCCAACGCGCAGCTAAACTGCATGTCCCTTTTCACGCAACACATGCCAAAAACAACAAGCAACCGAAGCGAACATTAAATGTGGCAATGTTAAGCTAGCTATTGCTGATGGGAAAAAAGGATAATGCAATAATGGTTGAGCGAAAAAAAAATAAATAAATAACGAAAGGACGAAATTGTATATGGTGAGTAAGAAGAAGAATGTGCATAGGCGTCAGCGAAACCGCAAATGACACCAAAAGTAATGAGAGAAATAAATGAAAATAAAATGTTTTTCATTGATAAAAATTACAAAAAAAAATTGTCACATTATACCCGAGGGAGTTGGTAGACAGTCAAAGGATATTGCGGCAGATAAGCAATAATAGCTAAATTTCGAGATTGTTTAAGGAGGAGGAGTTAGATATTCTAAATTTAATTTTTTTTTGTAAAAAAAAATGTAATCGTCCTTACAAAGGACATTGAAAACTGCGGTAAATCAAAATATAATTGCAGCTGATAAGAAGAACAAAAACAATGAAGGTACATATAATGAATTTGCAGATAAAATAAATAATGGTAAATTTCTAAAAGAAATTGCAACTCAGGAGAAAAGTTAAAAAAAATATATAAAAATTAAAATTAAAAAAAAAACTAAAATTAAAAGAAATAAATTAATCCCACAGGCCAATCAGGATTTACCGAGAAGTGCATGCATAATTAAGTATAAAAAAATTGTAAGAATAGGCAATCAATGCCAACTGCATATCCCTTTTTCTGAGGAATATAAAAAAATTAATATTAAAAAAAATCTACAACAGGGGATGAAATGAATAGACGACGAAGTGTAGCTCTCAAAAAATTATATTACAAATAAATATAAACACGTATGTGCCTACACATATATTTATATAGATAAATAACTATGTCACTGCGTATTTCCGCACATGTCAATGCCCACGAGAAAGGATTATGCGTGCCCGCTTCAATACAACAGCAAAACAGGAAACGTAGCAGCCAAGCAAGTGATAAAAGGACCAGCCAAAAATCTCAATACCAGCACTACTCAGAGGTTTCAAAGTGTCAAAATAAAAAAAGGGGAAAATAAATAAACACAAAGTAGAAAATATTGTCAAAGCAAAACTCTGTTAGCAAAAAAGGTTAAGTGAAAAAGATGTGTGCATTCAAAGGAAATGCAGGAAAGTGTATTCAAAAGCAGGAAAGGCAAAGGTAGGCATATTGGGCGTGGCAGGTATTTATCGCTACAATAACTGCTGACATGTGATTTTTTTTCATGCTGTTATTGTTGTTGTAGAGACTAATGTTTCTCTGGTATTGATGTGAAAAGGATACAAATATATACATACATATTTATTTATTTATTATCCTTTTTTTGTAATTTGATTTATTTCGCATATTTCATCAGACAGGTTGTATTTTATATTTATAAACATAGAGTGAAACAAAAAAAAAAAAAACAATGAATATATTTATATATTTATTTAAATAAATTTGGTGCTAAATCTTCTATTGGAAAACTCTGCAATGCTGGTAAGATTTTGGATCAGCTTTAAATTATTATTTTGGTTCTCATATTAAGAAGGACTGATTTCATATAGAGTTACCAGATTCTTAGTTTCTAAATTAACGAGTTGTATTTTGACATCCGTCAAATTTAATTGTCAAACGAGGTATGTTTTGCTTTAGTTAAAAGTCAGTAATTAATGGAAATATATCGCTTAACATTAACGATTTTAGTTGAGTTGAGTTGCTGCGAACGCTTTTCATTACCATCCCACTAGGGCCAAATAGGACCATTGTTATATCACCGTCTTCTGTGTTCACCTTCTCAAATGATCAAACCCTTTCTTGTATCTTGTGAAGGTAACGAGATTCCTAATTTTCACTGAAGCTAACTCAGCGAGACAGTTGAAGTAGTGTTTGCCGAGGAATTTTTGTTGCGCAGATATCAAGTCTGGACAGTGACAGAGGTAGTGTTCAATAGCCTCCTCCCATGTTATTTTCCCATCAAGTCCCATTAAATAATAGCCTGTTATTATACCTGTCGTTATGTCAATGGAGAACCGGTCTAAGGGTAAGATGTTTTAATTTTTTTCACGTCCAACTTTTGCCAAACTGTCTCGTCTTATTCAAGGTGATATCATTCAGCCATCTTGAGTCTACTTATTTGGCAAAGGCCAGTTTCAGCATAGATTTTGCAGTGGACAAAGGTAAATCTGCATCGTGTGTTATTGTGAATAGAAGGGTTCCTTCCCTCGATAGTTCGTCAGTCATGCAATTGCCTGGGTTGTCACTGTATCTGTATCAGAGTGCTTCCACATTTTATAGCCACATTGTAGAGATCTGATGACACCGAATACCGATTGAGTATCCGCAGCCAAACTGTGGCTTCCACGATTACAAAGAGTTCTGCTTGGTAGACGCTACAGCAGTCTGGTAGTGTCATGCTCATATTTATTGAGAGCATCGGAAAATAGATTCTGCAGCCCACTTTTCCATCAAACTGTGGGCGCTGGTGTTTCCCTTTCATTTCTGTTTGGGATTCTCAAGGAGAAAATATTGTCGAAGCACATACTGGAGGAGGTTTAACAAACACATTACGCGTTAAAATCGTTAAAACCAACTACAAAAGTGGTAATTCAAACGTGGCTACGTTTCGTGTTTTAAGCGTTCAATTGCAGTCACATTTCGTCAGAGAATGCCAACCTCTCCGATTTCTGACGTGAAACAAAGGCTACTCATAAAAAACCATCTGCCGTTCGGAAGTCTCTTCATTTTTTGAAAAAATCAAGACGCATACCAAAAGTTGGAGGAGAAACTCGGCCGAAAATCGCTTCAGCAGTTGCAAAATGCCAATTATGTATAAATAATCCTCCAACGGTGTCCGTCAAACCCACGCTCACGCTAATGAAGTAGAAGAACGGAGCTCGTTAGATTGATGCTGATTCCAGTAGATGTCTGCAAGGACGATCCTTACAGTAGCATTAAAGGCCGGAATTTTACGTTATCAACATTCATACTAAGCTCAAGCCGATACTCCATTCATTCCACTGATCAAGATAGTTGCAGAGGATTTCGATGGTTGTTATTTTAGTTGTCTTGCAGAGAAAAAGTGGTTCAGAAAGAAAATATAGTAATCTAACTTCGAACAAAAGTTATTAATGCTCTGGCCAGACGCCGATATCCAGTAGTCATCCTCATATGTTGGAGGGAGCTGCCAGATATATAACTTTATCAACGCAACACCCTTCTGAAGCCCTTGTATGCATTTTCCGAGCTTCGAAGTCACTATATCGAATTTCTTCCTCTAGCTACTAGGACAGTTCGAGCATAGCGGCGATTTTAGCTAAACCAAGAGATTTTCTACGTGCTTTAGTTTACAGTGGTATTGAGCGTATTGCCGAAGCCATGCTAATATGTTGCTGGGCTCAGATGGTGAGTGAAAGACAGGAATAACAAAGGCCTCAAGTTCCTTCACTGATGAGATAAAGAAGAATATCGGCCTATATGATTCTCCTTTGTTGGCTAGTATTAGGACCACTCTAACCTGTTTTCGTATGACGGATATTGCTAGATTACTTAGAGACAGATTAAAGCTTAAACATTAGCATGGTTATTCTGTCGGGGCCGAAGACCTTGGTGGCTTTTGCCTTTTTCGATAACCACCGGAATTTCCACTGTGGATAAATCAAACTCCACGATGGTATTAAGTTCACTAAAAGGAGGTGAAAATAAGAATTTGGAAAAATCTACTAACTGGCTTATTGGAGCAGGGCTGCTAATAGTCGTCTCAAGGCTTTTACGTAAATATCCACGCTACAGTGCCAAGTCAGAGCAACACCGTGTACCACAGTTTTGGAATTCTAAGTAAAGAAAGTATTCCTGATCTTCCGTGGTTCACCTTCCGCCAGAATGCTTTCACAATCATACAAACCGCTTCTTACATCTACTTCTCCAAAAGTAATGGAGCGATTGTACCCAAATATGTGAGCTTTTCGTTAAATTTTGATCCAATCGTGAAGAAATTTCCGGGAGGCATTATGAAGAGGAGTAGGTGTGGACGTTGATGCGCCTTAAAATTAATGCTCAAATCACTTGGTGGTTTCAATGAAATTGCTTTTATCCGATATGCGTTTTGTAAACCCCAATTCAAGTTTTCTTATATGAAGGGTTCACGGTGTTCTACGTCGAACTCATTAGAGAACCAAGCAATCACAAAAAAATCGTAGACTGTTTCTGTTTCTCTTAACTAAGCTAAGGATACGACAGAGCCTTGACAGAGTCTTTTATATATGACTTTGCAAATTAAATTCAAATACTGAATATTCGCTGCGATTCATTTTCACTTTTCTTAAAATATTTTGCATATCTTTTTCACCTAAAATTTTTTACCCGCACCTCCAGCTCATTTTGAGTGTGTTCGCCCTAAAATCTACACTTTTGTCTGTAGGCGCCAAAATATAAATCAAATATGCACCGAAACAGCAACCGCGGGTGGTCTTCGAAAATTATTGGCTTCCTTACGCTTTTGTTATTTTCTTTGCTTTTTTGGCTTTGGCTTTATCTTTTTTACTTTTTGACTTTTTCTTTCCTTCTTTCTTTCTTTTGACTTTTACTTTACTTTTCTCTTTGTCAGCACTTCATTTTACATAAACACAATCAGCTTGCTTTATAACCGACTGCTTCATTTAATTCCTTATTTTATTTTCCCCTTCGTTCTTCATCTTTTGGTTTGTGGTTTTTTGTGTAGGCATGATTTTCGACATGAGTTTCGATTTTGTTTTTTTTTTATTTAACCCTTTTTGCTTTTCTCCTGTCCCAACCTTATCATTTGGCCAGGTCTTTGATGACATCCACACAAATGCTTTTGATTTTTTATTTTTTCCGCTTATTTACATATGTCTTCCATTGTCTCCTTTTGAATTGAAATAGGGTTTCTTGGCGGATTATATGGAATACTATTAAAAGTAGCTCGTAAATCATGGTGGCTTTTTTGTCAGGGTGGGAAATTAAATTTTGTGATCTTTTCGAGCTGGTATTAGATGGTTTTAGAAAATAAATTCCAAATTCAAATCACTTGTGTTGAAGCAAATGTGACTTTCTGCGTTTTTATGAGCTTTAAGTGTTTAAATCAGTGACAAGTTTTACGTCTAAAAAATCATCAGCTATCCGATTATAAAAACAACATTCCACGCTTAGTGCTAAGTAAATTTCATAAGTTTTCAAGTTACGTTAAGTCACATTAAGTTATTTTTAATTTTAAAACTTTGAATTAATTGGTTGAGCAATGAAATTTATACTATTTTATTTTGGTTCATTTCATTTAAGTTTATTTAAATTTACATAATTTAATTTTTTTATTATTTTATTTTATTTTATCTTATTTCATTTTTATTTATATTATTTTAATTTCAGTTTATTTGACTTTATCATATTTTATTTTTTTTAATTTTAATTTTTTTCTTTTTTTTTTATAGAATTTTATTTTTTTAACTTAATTTTAATTTATTTTTTTATTTATTTTTATTTAAATTTATTTTATTTTATTTTATAAATTTTAATTATTGTATTTCTTTTTATTTGATTTTATTTGAATATATTTTATTTTATTTTATATATTTTAATTATTTTATTTTATTTTATTTTATTTTCTTTTATATTATTTTATTTTA
>JAWMAG010000013.1:11020000-11090000 GCA_037013455.1 Ceratitis rosa | reverse complement strand
CGCTTCTGTCATTGTGAAAGTTGTGAAAAACAAATAGAAATAAATTACTAAATAAATAGAAACAAACGTTTAATGAACAAAACGCGTGCAATGCCGGCGACAATAACAACAACAACAGCAAAACAGTAGTAGCACAATAACAAAGGCAGCATCCTACGCTCTGGCTGCCGCAGCGCAGCTCACGGTGCATGTCAGCGTTTTATAGAAATGAGCACAGTCACTGCAGCCCAAACTCATGCCGCATGCCGCATGCCACGATGCAGTTGTTGTTGTGTATTAAAGAAGGAGTTGCTAAATATATGTTTTGGAAAAACAAAAAACAAAAAACATAAAAAAGAAAGGAAAGTGCAACACTTGCATGATGACTCAACTCAACTGCCGTTTGACTCAATACAGTCGATTTTTTGCATTACTCATGCTCTGGCTTATGAATCAGTGAGTATGTGAGTGCATCTGGAGGCTGCGTTGACATGCTGGATACCCGTATGTATGTATTAATGTATGTATAAACCATTATTCGAATCATTTATAGTTCACACACAATGATTTCTCTGGAAATCTGAGGGCGGTTTGGTGACTCTACACATTTCCCTTTCTAATATTTTTTTGTGTGCTACCGAATTTTGATAAAAATGTATATATTTTTGATCTAAGGGTGTTTGGTATGGAGGTGTGCCGAAAATTCGCCTAAACATGTCAACTCTTGTAATTCAATACTGTGGCGAAATGAAATGAGGCGCTGAAAACTTCAATAGATGAAAAATACTTTTTTTATTACGTATATTGATTGAAAGCAGATTATTTAGTCGATAGAATTGCTAGCGTACTGTGAATTGAAAAATTGAAATTTTGACGAAAATACTTAATTGAAATTGTTCCTGATGGAACACAATTCCTCTCCTATTGGCCAAAGCTGATTGCTTCTGGGCGATTGCTTCCATTAGGCGGTCCAATTGTTGACAGTAAAGTTCCAAGTTAAGAGTTTCGCCGTAAGGGAGCAGCTCATAGTAGATAAATCCCTGCCTAAAACCTTCATGGCCGGTAATCCTGACTTCGCTACCGTATCCGACGGCTCACCGCTTTTGAACCACTGCTCGTTTTCGCTCAACGTTGTCGTTAGTAATCCACTTTTCATCGCCAGGTACCAACTGTTTCAGAAACGGGTCGATTTTCTTGCGATTCAGCAGCGTTTCGCAGATGGAAATTCGATCCGTGAGGTTTGTTTGAAATATCATCTAATGTAAGGGTACGAGGTGTGACAAAGTAGTCCCCTTTGGCAACATATACAACGATTCCAGCGCGTTTTCCATGCTTTGTAACATATCTGGAACGTTTCGACTGGAATGTCCGCGTATACCCTCGTCTCGGCCACCTGAATGTTCTCAATCGACTTAAAATGGGTTTCTTTGACCATCAATTTTGTTCTAGGGAACAAAAAAAAAATCACAGTGTGACATATCGGGCGAATAAAGCGGTTATTGCAGCACGGCGATCCCTTTAGAACCCAAATACTGGAACACGCTGAGGACGGTGTGGCACGGGGCGTTGTCGTGAAGAAAGGAACGGAAGAGAAAGACCTGCGCTTCCTGAGTATTAGTTTTATTTGTGTTCAACCGTAGATATTGTGATCTGGAACAAACTGCAGGAATCTGGTAGTTTCGATGAAAGTTTCACTCCATAGGAAAGATCACGCTGACAAAAACTTTGCTGCACTTGGTATCTTCTGTTGGGGCCGAATGGTGAAAAGAAGGAGCGAATGGTACACGGTTGTTCACTCGGAAGGAAACAGAGGTTAAGTTTTGAGCTTTATGTTTTATTTTCTATGTTTAATGTTTTGTGTTTTTTTTCATGTTTTTTTTTTTTTGTATTTCATATTTTGCGTTTTATATTTTGTATTTCTTGCTTGTGTTTTATAGTTTATTTCATGTTTTATGTTTTGTTTTTTATATTCCTATATTATGTTATAAGTTTTATGTTTTTTGTATTTAGTTTTTTTTATGGCTTGTGGTATATGTTTTTTGTTTCGCATTTATTATTTTGTGTTCATTGGTTTTGTGTATTGTTTTTTGTGTTTTATGTTTTATGTTAATTGTTGTGCGTTTCATGTTTTGTGTTTTAGTTTTTCTGTTTTTCGTTTTATGTGTTTATGTTTTGTGTTTAAGGTTTTTGGTCATGCGTTTTATGTTTTATGATATGTGTTTTATGTTTTGTATTTTATGTTTTATGTTTTTTGGTAAAACACAAATGTTTATTGTTTTTAATTTTTTCTATGTTTTGCTTAATGTTGATGTTTAATGTTTCTTTTTCACTTATGTCTTATTTTTGTGTGTTTGGGATTAATTGTTTGGTGTTATGTATTTTGTGTATTGTGTTTCGTATTTTCCGTTATGTGTCTTTTTTTGTTTCATGTTTCATGTTTTTTATTTTTAGCTTAACGTTTTATGTTTTATTTTTGTGTTTCATGTTTTATGTTTTATGATTTTTTTTTCATGTTTTATGTTTTATGTCTCATATATCATGTTTTATATCATAAATAAGTTTTATTTTTTATGTTTTTTGTTTTATGTTTTCCGTTTATGTTTCATTTTTAATATTTTATGGTTTTGCTTTTATGTTTTTTTGTTTTATGTTTTGTGTCTTATGTTTCATGTTTTATGTTTTATTTTTTGTGTTTCTTGTTTAATGTTTTTTAATGTTTGATGTTTTATGTTTAATACTTTTTGTTTTGTGTTATATGTTTTATATTTTATTTTTTTGTGTTTAAATTTTATTTTTAATGTTTTATGTTTTCAGTTTTTGAGGTTGAGGCGAAGCTGTTATTTTCATTTGTTTTACATATATACGAGTATGTATGTTAATACTATAGTAAAATATGTACACTCTTTGTTGTTGTTGCGCGTGTACGTATTAATGCATGTTTTGCCTTCCTGCCACACCACCAAAACAACAAAAAACACCCGCTGTGTTGCATTGCGCTCGCCTGTGTGCGCGCTCAAGTACTCCGGCGGTGCGGCAACAACAACCCCCAATTTGAACTGTAAGCATGTGCTTGAGTGTTGTTGTAATATTATGTAGTTGTTGCCAGATCCTACTTTTTCAGTTGTTGATGTTGTTTGCCGTTTTTGTTGTTTTTTTTTTTGCAACTCTTACCCTGACTCGTGTTAATTGGGTTTATTTTTAATGATGTTTATGGTCATGTCAAATGCTGTGCAGTGAATGCAATTACATATCCACATATATGTACGTGTATGTGTGTGTATGTATGTTGTGTTGCTTGTAGTGCAATGTCACTATAGTCAAACTAAATGGTTTGCCGTTGCCTGCTGTTACGCCACACACTCTTCATAATCCAGACCAGCCACAACAAAATTTATTATTTACTTAAGCCTTATTCCCTTACCAGCAGTCTATTTCCATCTCTCTTTCTCGCTCTCTCTCTCTCTATAGCATACCTCTTCTTCCTTCCATATATTCTGCTGCTCGCGCATTGACGCTTGATTTATTTTCATGCACCCAATTGCCTCACAAGTCATTTGCTTTGATTGTTTCAACATTCCATATGTGGCATTTGCCTTCGCATTAGGTTCGCATATACAAACATACATACATACATATACCATATATATTTGCTCACTTCACTTTTTGTGAGTATGCAGTTTGTCTGCCCTGAAAATATTGCTTCTTATTAGCAATTCGTCTATCATTTCTTTGTAACCTTTTTGTTTTTTTTTTTGTTTTTTTTTTTTTGGTTTTTTGTTTTTATCACTTTACTTACAACTTTTTAATGGTTTTTAGGAATGTTGTTGTTTTTGTTGTATTTTTCATGTTTAAAATTCATTTCTTCTCTCTTATTTAATATATATTTTTTTGTAGCTCTAATGCAACTCAAGCAGCAGGAAGTACTCTAGTGATTGGCGGGGTGGAAGTGAGTAAAGCAGCTGATGGAGTTTAGTGTTTAACGGTACTTGACCTGTCAACTTGAAGTGTCTGTGACAAATGAGTTTTCTTTTTGCTGAGAGATAACTAAATTTTTGAACTCACAAATTGACTTGCGGAAGTACTATATGTACATATATGTATGTACATATTTATATAATAGGCGCTTTGTAGCCGCTGAAGCAATTTTCGGCCGAGCTAGCCCAGATGTACATATAGGTCATATATGCATTAGATATTGATTTTTGTTCTGACGCCTTTTCTGGGTTATGGAATTTTCGCTGCTCAGCAGTTTTTAGTTTTTTTTTAGACCGTCAGTATTGCCAAAAATTTATTTCCCAAAAAATTGGAAATTCGTTTTGTGTCTTCCTCTGAAAGTTGTACTCATCAACTACTTCCTCCGATGTCTTACTGGCATATCTTGGGGAGTACAACGTGTCATCGCCTGAGGTGCGAAAATATCAGTTAAGCCAATATTTCTTCCACGAACACTCATAAGAAGATCTCCAGAGTGTTTCTATTGTCAGCTCTTCTTCACTGAAGAATGAGCGAATGTAGAATTTGGTTTCGTCCAGAGCAATTTCTCAATTGCCTACTTTTTTCGACAGAGTCTTTGCTTGGTGCTGCTATACAAACCAAAATCCAGGCGAACATACAAAAATTTTTCCAGCTACCGTCGCTCATCGGCAGGTTATGTCAACCCCTAAGAGAATGTACATGTCCTAATAAAAGTCATTCGAAGAGAAATTAGAAAAAACTGTAGTTTTTGTTGAAAGTAACATCAAGACATAAGGCAAGCCCGACCGAAAATCACTTCGGGGGATTATATACCTATACCCATATAGTGCTTCTAATTTCGTGTTATCTCGGGGTGACGGGTCTGTGTGAGATATTTCTTTGATTCCATAACTCAAGCTAAGGAAGGACTTCTGGTAAAAGGCAACATTCGCCATCCCGGTAGGAGTTTTCCCCACAGAAATCATAGAAATATGTCATTGAATTGATGCCCCCGCTTCCTTTCGCTTATATCTGGGTGATTGATGCAGGGAAACGTTTCTTCAGTTCACCTAAAGTTGAATATTACTCTCAGAGAGCAACAGTGTGTGGCAAGTAGTCTAGTTTCTAGTATCTCTTCTGTAACAATGTGAGCAACTACTTGCTTACGGCCTTTTTGATCTAGAGATACATATATAAAAAAGTTGATGGATTTGTTGCTTCATCATTTGGATTCGTAAATCGAGTAAATTCACCAGGCGTTGCAAACGCAAAGCTCGACTTAAGGGGTTAAATCTACTTGCAAAGCAGTATAAATTCTTTTTTTTTTTTATTTTTTTTTTAGGCATGTTATTCTATAATTTAATAGAAAAAGTGTTAATGTACAGAATTTAATGTAGTCTGATAATAAACGATTCATTTTAAAAAATATTGGATCTCTTTGTTCCTTTATCCGATCTCCAGAAGAGCCTCCAAAAAAAAGTGTCTGGCGGTGAGGAAGATATTTCTGCTTCAAAACACTTAAATTTAGTATTATATGTAGTGGATGAATATAGGTACAGGGCGAAGGGATGGTGAATACTTTGATTTTTGACAAAATGGCGACTTCAAAAAAAAATCAATTTTCGTGAAAAATTCTCTGGTTTATAAATCGAAATCCAAAAATATAAAATACTTCATTCCTTCGATTATTATTTAACAAATATGTTTTTGAAGGTGCTGTGAAAATTTTAAGCCGATCAGATAAATTTTTATCACCGACTCCGTAAACAGCGTTTCGAGAAAAACGAATTTAAAGTTTTGCAAAGCATTTACACTAAGTTAAACTACTCCGCCTTGCGCTTCGCCTACTTTCGAACGCTCTTAATGATACGATCATATCTCCGAGACTGTTTGTCGGGAAAATATTCTCAAATATTTGAGCAGTCGAAAAATTTATTTTTTGAAAATTACAAGTGGATATAACCCTTTAAGCAACGTGTATGGATATTGTTAGTACCAATAAAGTCCTTCTAGAAGCATTCGAACGATATACTGAAGCTCCGAGCTTGAATGCCAACTGTGATTTGACCATTACTCTCTGTAGTAAATGTCAGTACTCTGCAATAGATTATCTCTCCTAACACAAATTCAATACCAGATTATGAATTCAGATCCATTATAAAAAATGCTCCAACGATCTTTCCACTTCCGCCCTTTTCCGGTCTGGAGAAAAAAATTAGACAGGAGAATTGCAAGGAATTGCAACCATATACTACTTTTTGAGCTAAGTCCGTTTTTTCTATTCATTATGCGTAATGAATCTTAACTCCAGGAGCTCCTTGTACGAATATATGTATAACCCGTTGCTACCATTATACGACAAACCTCTAGCTAGTCTTTAAAATTCACTATCAAAATTTAAGGCTCTGGTTGAACCTAGGTATATGAATTTTAAAGATAGTCTCCTGAGTGAATAACCTCATAATAAACCATAAAATCTAGCTGGTTATTGATTTATAATTCTTTGACTGCGAAAGCGAGTGGATAGCAGTACATTTGGTAGGTCATGAGTTCGAGAACAAAATCCATAATTAAATGAAAAAAATTGTCTAATTGCGGTCACTCCTCCCTCGGCTTTTTTGAACAAAATTTTGATAGGAAATAAAAGAGTTTCTAAAAGAAAATCCATCAGCCGTTTAATACAGCTCTGGATCCTTCAGTTGGAAAAACTTCAAGACGTACAGACGTTCAGCGGTTATAAAGTTAAAAAAGAAACTTCGGTACTTCGGATCAATTAGGTTAGGAGCTCATCATCTCAAGCTAGTTTTTAGCTTAAACTTGTAGGGAGTTTAAAATTGGTTTCCCTCATAATCTCAATATGTTCTAAACGTATTTGGCATACCAATTGGAATATGTTCTGGTCTTGATAGCCCTAATAGGTTATGGTTTATCCTGATCAAAAAGTCGTTAAACTTACCAGCTTTTTATCCTTTTTTTATTGGGAAATATATGCTTTTTTCTTCAACTCATGATAATGTTTACCAAATGAAAATTTTGTACCTCATCTCATGATTTTATTAATGATTTACCTTTTGAATGGAAAATTGTCTCCCTTATTCCATGTATTTTTCAATAATTTCACACTAAAGCCGGATTTTTCCTTAGTACTGATTCGCAGAGAGTGAATAGTAAAACCGCTGGGACTTCAAACATATGAAACGTTAAAAATCTAACTTTTTTGTATCAAAACATGATGCCGAGGAACTTTGGAATTTTAACAAGGAAATTATATGCTCTCTTTTAAGAAATCAAGTTCGAACTCCACAATTCCCTTACCCTGTCTGTCCTGCTCAATGATATGGTGACCTGGACGATGATAACATCTCATGAGACGGCACTAGAAGTTTCCGAGGCAAGCGTCTGTTGTTTCCTAATTTATTACTGGAAATTTTCAAGTAGTCCGCCGATGGTCGATTTCTGAGTTGACCAATATTGTGCTATTTCATATTCTTCTTTCAATTTATTCCTCTAATTGGACCACTTACACATAAAATCCTAACCACAAATTGCCATGTCTCTTGGTAGTAACTCGCTATTAAATTTTTTTATTATTTATTTCTTCCTTTTCTTCCTCTGATAAGCTTCACCATGAAAGGAATATTTTTCACCACACTTCTCTACGCTTCTTCCGTCTGCTATAAAACTTTGGGGCAAAGCAAAAGCAATAGAAAATGGAAATTCGACAGACATAAACACAACAAAATGCATATATGTATATATGTATATGTATGTATATTTACTACGCATTATGCACAATGAATGAACCGGCTTTTGGGTGGTAGTGATAAGAGAGAGTAAAAAACTAAATAAGAAATGGGAGCGCAGAGAGTACAATATAACAATACAACTGTTATACTGCCTGTGATAGATGTCCAGAAAGGGAAACTGAAAAATAATGAGAGATTAGGAGAGTTAGCTTGGTATTAGAGAGAGAGAGAGTGAGAGAGAGAGTAAGAAGTGAGAGTGTGTGTTTTCCAAATTCAAACAGCTGTCTAGAGAGCGCGTGCGACAAAGCGACAACGTTTTTTCTTTCTCACGCCACACACACCACTCAGAGAGAGACAGAGAGAGAGAGTTTAGCAAACAATATACTGTTATACGCACAAATTGCTGACTTTTGTTGCCGCTAGAGGATTGCCAGTGCATGTTTACTGAGCGAGGCGCGTCGTCATTGTGTGCGTGCGTATGTGTATGTGTATACAGTAGTAGCTGTGTGTTTGTGCTGCCACACAACGAACGCGCAGGAGATCACAAACGCATCATCCATAATCATACACACGCTCACACACGCATACATATACACTCAAGCAAGTCAAACCAACGACTAACGAATCTGCTTATCGGCACACGAATGCAAGTGTATGTACGTACGTATGTGTGTATGTGTGTGTAAGTGAGTGTATAACACTACTCATTGTCTGTATCATGCCTTGGCATTTGGCGCTTGCGAGTAGTGAAGCTGTGCGAGCGCGTCGTCGCAACGCAGCAACTACACAGATATTGGAATGTATGTATGTATATATGTATGTATATTTGAAGGTATGCATGTGCATGTGTGTGTGTGTGTGTGTGTGGTGTTTGTCGCCGCCACCTAAAAAATTGCTCGCACAAGCAAAGTCATTGTGTATCGAACAGTTTGCCAGCGATTGTCGTTTGAAAAGGACGTGTTAACGGAAAATAATCGGTAACGGTATAACGTCGTACGTTTTACGCTCGGTCGCGTCGTGCAGTTTTTCATGCAAGTTCATCTTCACTTTTTTTTTCCTCGTTGTCTACTATTAGCCACACTTTATCGCAGTGGATTGCGAGTGTGTGTGTGTGTGTGCGTGTGGTGTTTGTGAAGTGAAAAAAGAAAAATTTCCAAACAAAATAAATTTTGAAAGAAAATCTTTAATGAATTTATTATAGAAAAAAGTGTTGCGGAATTCAAAGTAAAAAAAAAATTGTTGGAAAAAAGGTAGTTACAGCAATACATCTACGAGTGCATACATAAATACATACATACACACATACATTTTAAGAACACAACATTTTTTACTTATATTATTTTTTTCTTTTTTTTTTTGGGAAAAAGGCGTTTTCTTGCCATTGACGCCAGCAAAAACAACGCGCAGACACTGGCGAACGAGTGGAAGAGAAAAGAAAACAAGGCAAAACAAAAAGAAAAATATGAAATATAAAAATGAAAAAAAAAATTAAAAGTAAATAAATAAAAAATATTATTATAAAATAAAATTAATGAAAAAAAAAATTCAAGATAAACAGAAAATTAAAAGTTAAAGGGAAATAAAAATAATTAAAAGCAAAGTAAAAAAAAAAAAATTTGTATTAGCAAATTTTGCTTTTCCCAATGTTTTGTGCTCTCCACTGAAAATTTCCACTGACTTGCTGAGTGTACGTTTAATAGATTTTTGATATTTTTTTGCTTGCTGCTATTAGTTTATACGCGTATATATATATACATATATATATATGTGTATGCATGGCTGTGGCGGAAGTCATTTTTGAATATCCGGCTTGAGCTTTCAAAGGCTGGCAAAGCAAGACAGCTGAGTGGCTGTGTGCGTCTAGCCGCCCAGGAAGGAAAGTGTAGGCGAGAAATTGTTTATACATATACTTATATATGAATGTATATTTATGTACATATATATATATAGCAATTTCACCAGCTCATCGACACTTTGCGAGACTGTCGCTGATTTTACCACCCACCGCACTTCCTTGTTTCATGCTGCTCAGCTGCTTATCCCTGTCATGGTTCGCTGTCAACCTCGCTATTGGCGCTGTCATGTACACGACTGTTGTCTGTGACTTAAACTTTGGCTATTTGGCTGTGCTGTCATAGAGAGGCCATGATGCTATGCCAGGCTATACGAAGCTATGCTATGGCTTACTCTCTGCTATGTTGTCACTATGTTGATCTGATATAAAAATATCGTACGCGTATTTGCATATTTTAAGGCGTTAATGCCAGGCATTGTGTGTGCTGTGTAGAAAACAACGTTCTATAGAAGGCTTTATACACGTCGTTTGTTTTATATGGAAGTATGTAAATAAAGCAAACAATCGTTTTTACTGACTTTAGACTTACTTAAGTACATACTTATGTAGGTACATATGCAGCGTGTGCTTGAACTTGTCGATTGTATTAAAGGAAGATTTCTTGTATTATTTATTCTTGCATAGACTTGAGAAGTGTTTGTTGTTATTAGTGTAACATGTTAAGGCGTTTCCAAGCAGATTTGAAGTATACGCCGAGAAAGTGATATAGTGAGACGTTAAAAGGTTTGTGTAGTTGGCAAATGGGTGCAAATGTTGTATTCAAAATTTGTTGTTTACCAAAATATAGCATAGTTTAAGGCGCTGTACCAACTTTAAAGCTTAAAAATAACAAAAATTCATGGAAATTTAATTAAATAGTGAATTTGCTTTTAAAAATATACAATTTGAAAACTAAAAAAAAAATATTTTAACATAATTTTGGGCGCTTTAAGTTTAACTCTGCAAGTAGCTTTACTTTTACTTGGTTTAATGGCATTATGTTTGTTGCATAGTCAAAAGTTGTTATAAGCTGTCGGTGAAGTGAAACACTTTTTTGAAAATTTTAGGAGATTTGCAATGAAATAAAGCATACCTTTAGGCGTTCATATATTGTATTTCAACCGAAAAGGCATAATTTCACTTTTTGTGTAACTTTTATAATCTTTATTAACGTTATTACATAGAGTGCATACTAAACCTGATTCTTTGTAGAGAAAAGTACACAATATTTTTATGAATTAAATTATACTTCCAATTTCATTCTATACGACGATTTTGTACAATTTCGTTTACTTTGATTGAACTTTTAAGCAGAAAGAGCGTTTTGCTAGCATACTTTTAGGTGTTAGTTATATAGAAATGAATGTAATGAATATATATTGCACTTTAAGTGTTTGCTTTTAAATCGTAGGCTCGTAATATACTCGTATATAAATAACTTGTGAACAACTTTAATTTAAAATATCTATTTTGTATTGAGTTTTAACAAAAACCATCTGTTTATCACTTTAACCAATTTATTTTATGTCTGAAATGTAGTGAAAAGGTATAAAAGATTAAATGTAAATAAAAATTAAAGCATATTTCTTAGCGTTTATGGCTTGCGCAAGTAGACCTTAGGCATTTTTGTACTGTCGTATAATTCTATAAAGTTTTCTTCACTTTAAATTTCTCTTTAAATTAATTTAAAAATTAATAATAAAACCAATAGAGTTGCATAATTTTAGGCGAAAAATAAATATTAAATATTGTTGAGTTAGTAAAACATTTTTTGAAACATACTTTTTGGCGCCAGCTGCGTTGAATTTAAATTTTTTTGAAAACAGTGTGATTCACCTAAAATGGCAACCTTTTCTTGCAGGTTGCTTTTGTTTTTGTTATTCTCCTAAAAAAAGTTTGAGTACCATATTCCTTAAGGCTATTGTTTAAAAGTTAGAGCGGCGTATTGACATTTTATTTCTTTTAAAAAAATAAAAAAATTTTGCATATTTTTGGGAGAGTTTTGTTTTATGTCTTTTCTAGGACTCTAAAGTTCTTGGTATAAAATGTTTATCTAAGAAGAGCAATATTTGGAATATTCTAATGGCTTTTAACCCGTCCATAAATGTATTTTGATGGTATTACTGAAGTAAGGGTCCCAACGATCTTCTAGGTGGTTGATATGGGTTTAAACTGTTTTTACAACTATTTCTTGTGAAACAAAAAATAAGAGATAAATTTTGAAAATTTATGGATATTCAGAAAATGTTAAACGATTAAGTTTTATTATTAGTTATTGCACAATGTAATTTGTTGTAGTAAAATTAAATTTACGCTACTGAAGAAGTTTTTAGAGCCAACAATTTTTAAAATAATGTTAAATCGTTTTGAGATTTTTCTTAAAAAAATTATTTGCTTCCTCTTACAGATGTGCTTTAGAAGAAAATCGATACCATAAAATTAAATTCAACTAAAAACATTGTTTATATTCGCAAATGTTTAAAAAAGAAAGTATTATTTTACAAATTTTAAAACAGAAACAATTTTTTATGTTTTATTTTTCCCTTTTTTAATTAAATTAATATTGATTTTAATGGTCTTAAATTGTTTACATATTTTTTAGAAGTCTTTTAAATTGGAAATATTTTACTTTAACAAATTTTTATCATTTAATGATACAGAAAATAGTTGGAAATTTAAGTTTTATAGAAATACATTTACTGGTTTCTGTATTAAAATATTTTTATTAATTTTTAAATTTTTTTTTTATTAAAAAATAATTGCTTAATCCGCTAATTATGTGGAAAATAATTTAACAGAACAAATTTTAACACTTTGGGTTTTATGCAGAAAAAGATATAATAGAAAAATTCTTTAATATTTTATTAGGAAATCGTTAAAATTTATTTAAAAAAAAAATAATTCCTGTTGTGGAAAAAAAATTTCTATCTAAATGTTTTTTAATGAAAATTTTTTTTTAAAAATATAAATTAAATGAAAATTATTTAAATAAAGAAACAATTTTTATCTAAGCATTTGAAAATTTTTTTTCGTGGAAAATTTAAATATATTTAAATTATTTTTCTATCTTTATAGGAAATGTCTTTTCTGATTTTTTTCTATTTTTTTTAAATTTATTAATAAAAAAAATATAATATTTTTTTAAAAGCAAACATATTATTTAGAATCGCCGCCTTTCGTAAATCTCATTTCATTCAATCTGAAATTTAACGGGTATTTAAACTTAATTTTCTACGTATTTTTTACGACCCTTTAATTATACGGCGATTATTTTAACCTACTTTCAGGCGTTATTGCGCTGGGAAATCGCTAAAATCAATAGTGACAACAATTAATTGCAAAATCAAAGTAGTAAACAATAAAAAATATACAAAAAGGAAGAAAAAAGTGAGCAAAGCAATTAAAATTATAACAACAATAGCAAAAATTAAGTTAAAATTAAAACAAAAACAAATGCAATTAAGAGTCATATAAAACAAACAACAACAACAATAAAAGTTGATAGTAAAAAATGCTCAATGCTCAACGGCAATTGCATTTCCTTATCAATTACGTTGGTAACATTGTAAACAGAAAAAAAAACAAACAAACAAACCAAATAAGGCAAAGCGGAAAAGCGCGACATTCTCATTTGTTTACCAACATCGACAGTTGTTGTTGTTGTGCTGGTTGTTGTTGTTGTTCATTCGCTGTCGTTGTTAATGTTGGTGTGCGTGTTGTATTAAAAAAGGCAATTAATTTGCTTTATTTATGCAAATTACAAACGTCAAGAGGAGTGAACTAAAGCAAAAATGAAAATAAAGTGGAAATCAATTTTTTTTCATTGAAAAACAAAATAAATTGAATTTGGGTTTAAACAGCGAAGCCATAAGGTGCAGTAGAAAATAAAGTAGAAAGCAAAAAGTTGTATAAAATAAAAATAAATAAAAAAGTGATAAATAAGCGAAAGTGTTTTTAACAATATAAGGAAAAAAATTGAAATAAAAAAAGAAAATTATCTTTTTTTTTGGAAAAATAAGGAATAAAAAAATTAAAATTTAAAAATTATTCACAATTAGGAAGGTTATAAAAAAATCTAAATAAAAATCACAAAAAAAACTCATTACAAATAAAATTTGCAACTATAAAATTGGTAGATTTCTAAAAATATTTTAATTTAAATAACTCAAGCAGCAGGCAAATATGCACTTCTCAAGACGCTTTCAACATACTTCATTTGAAATATTTATTTTTCAAGTTTTGTAATAAAAAAACCGAAGCCCAGTAATGTGAATATTCTTAGCATTTTTTATCATCTATTGAAGGTGAATTTATCATTTCCACAAATAAGTAAACGCATTCCTATCAGAATCCTGTTAGGCAAAATTGGAAAACTGAAATAGTTAAATCCGCATTTTTTTGCTTAAAAACAAATAACATAATTAAAAAAAATACCTAAAATATATTTATCGAAATATCATACTTTTTTCGAAGAAAGCTAAACAATTCCAAATGAAATTATTTAAACAAAAATATTCGAGTCGCCATTATGACCTTATTTTCAACAAATTACAACAAACGAGTTTTTCAAATGATAATAAAAATTTAAGCGAAAATATCTACGTAAAAAAACTATTGGAAAAGTTCTTTCGAAACAACTAGTAAAAAATTTATGCGAAGTTTTGTTATTTTAAGTGTTAATTTTGCTCAAAAATTCTAAGCGCCTAATTGTTTTATCACAAATATTTTTTTTTTTTGATTTAAACGCGCAAAAATAAATATATTCAAAATACTAAATACGACATTGAAAAAAAAGAAAATTTTAAAAGCAAAGCAATAATTTTTTTTTTAAGAATTAGAGAATTTTGACAAAAAAAAATTTACAGAGACTTTTACACGCCAAAATATTTGATTTGAAAATTTGCTAACTTTTTTTCGAAAATATTTAAAATACTTTTATATAAAAATCCATACACAAATTATGGATTTTGCCTTTCCTATGATATTAAAAATTCTTTCAAAAAACCAAAGGCTTGAACATAACATGTAATACATACTTATATGTATACGTATATGTACATGAACATATAAATTCCTATTGGTTCCTTTTTTCGCAACGGAAAACATTGGCTACGACATAAAAACTTCTTAGAGAATTTTTTTTTTAATTTTCAAATGATGGTGTCTATTAAGATATAATAAAAAAATAAAGCCAAAATAAATTTAAACAAATTTTTTCGAATTTTGAATAACAAATAAAAATTATAGTACTTAAAACTCATTTATCAGAATGAAAAATTTTTAAGTAAATAAAAACACTTGACTTAAAAACAAAATACTCTTTTAAAATTAGTTTAAATAAAATATTTAAAATAAATTTTTTTAATATATTAACACATTTTGCGATTGTGAAAATTTAGAAAAAGTTTTAAAGTATGTAAAAATGCTTCCAAAATTCAATTTGCGAGGAATTGAACTTAAGATTTCTTTCATTTGTTCGAAATGTCTTAGTTTAGCTATAGTTTGAAATTAAAATCAAGCTTATTAGTGAATACTAAAAATTGCCTGAAATACTTTGACCTGGTATGGAAAAATGATGATAAGTCATTTAAATTGAACACCTCACATGGAACTGATTTGCTCGAATACGCGGTTTTAGGCCTGAAATCCGTCAAGAAGGCATATACAAGAGTAAGATCTGATATTCCACAGACAAATAAGCAATGTCCTCGAAAATTATAGAAATCCTTCTTCTACCTTGTGCATTATGATATTAATCGGTCCGAAAGTATTTTATGACTTATTTGATAACATTAAATTGATTAAGAGATAAAATAAAGTACATATTATATTAATAAATAAATTATAAATTTATTTTCCTTTCTTTTTCAAGAAAATATAGACAATATTTTCCAAGCAAGTTGAGATTATATTTACAATTTTTTTTTAAATATTGTTCTCCATTTAAATTTATTGTATAACTTTAAGTGGAGGAAAACTTCAAAGATATTTTATTGCTAAATATTAAAAAAGTCTACTAAAAACTTAGTCAGTTCGAAAAAGTGGGCTTTTTATGTAATGTGTATTTTTTAAATTGATTTCTTACTGATAAATTGCGACACCTGCGGTATACATACACATACATATTATCTCAATATTTGGAAAAAAACCATTGCTTTTGCTAAGTCGCCTCCAAACAGCTGATGAACTATCATGAGGAGCTATTTTTTCATGATAGATATATACTCAGAGGTGTTGATACTACATACTATCGTTCCTTAGACCTTCATGAGTTATAAACTAGTAATCTGAAGAGCGAAATAAGTACGCTCTAAAGATTTTTTCGATATATCAAAATACCCAGCATACCAAATTCATTGAATAATAGGTTTCGACAAATTATTTCGATATGATTTCAAAAAATTATATTGACATTTTTTTCGGAATAAATTCGGTTTTCAGAGAAACGACATATAGTTACTGTTTAAAATATAAATAAGTGCACAATTTTTTTTTTCATTTCATTTTATTTTATTTTAATTTATTTTATTTTATTTTATTTTATTGGGTCATATTTTATTTTATTTATATTAATTTATTTAATTTTTTTATTATAATTTATTTTAATTTGTATTATTTTATTTAATTTAAATTGATTTTATTTCATTTAATTTAATTTAGTTAAAATTAGTTTAATTTTATTCTATTTGGTATAATTTAATTTAATTTCATTTTTTTAACTTAATTTAATTTTATTTAATTCAATTTAAATTAATTTAATTCAATTTAATATTACCTTTTTTATTGTAATTTATTTTAAAATATTTTATTTTATTTTATATTATTTTATATTATTTTATTTTATTTTATTTTATTTTATGTTATTTAATTTTATTTTATTTTATTTTAGTTTATTTTATTTTGTTTTTATGCAGTTTTTTTTTCTTTTACTTTACTTCATTTCATTCATTTAATTTTTTTTAATTTTATTTTATTTTATTTTATTTTTTTAATTTTATTTTATTTTACTTTAATTGATTTCATAATGTTTAATTTTATTTTATTTTATCTTACTTCATTTTGTTTTGTGTTATTTATTTTAGTTAATTTTGCTTTAATTAATTTTATTTATTTTAGTTTAATTATTTTATTTTATTTTATTTTAGATTTATCCAAATTAATAAAGAAATTAAAAAAAAACTTTAACAAGATTTTCACGTGATACATTTTTTATACCTTTATAAAATTGTATGGATCTTCTTGGAATTTTCTTTTCAAATCGCGTTAAAAACTCAATTTTTTCGAAAAATCTTCACTGACAATTTTTCATAAAATATATTTTTTTCTATTTTTCAGATATTGCTCTCAACTGCAAATGAGTTAGACCAAAACGTATTTAAATATTTAATGGCAACCTACAGCAAGCTAAATATCCAATAAATAAGAAAAATGTTCATAAAATATTAAAGGGTGTTAGAAATTTGTGAAATATTTTGAAATCGGACTCTCTTAAAACCGGGTTTTTGAAAGTAAACATAAATAATGTAGAAAATGTTTTAATACAAAAAAACGCGCAACACTATATGTATTTAAGTCTGCAAAAAAAGCGTGGAAAAAGAGAAGCTGTTGGTGTAAAAAACAGATTAACATTCCATATAATTGTTGCCTATTTACATTAAATACATTGGCTTCATATTTGTGTACATTTCCGGTTATTGCACTGTGCGCTAATAAGAAAATCAAATTTACACAACATTACACATATATACTAGTGGAAATTACTGATTGTTGTCTAAAAAGTGTGCATATTTACATAGAAAATAAATAATAGAAGAGCGGCGAAGAAAAATAAATGAAAAACAAATCTATTGTAAATCGTAACAAAAGTGGAAGCAATAATGTAAACATAATAAAAATCATATGAAATCCCTAGAAAAATAAACAATAGAAGTGGACCGCTGCAGAATGTGCAAAAGAAAAGTGAATTCATAAAAGAGTAAAGAAGTGAATGCGAAAAAAGGGATTAAGTAAAAAATTTTCATGCATATAAATGCCAATAGAGAAAATATGGTAAATAAAAAGTGCAACAAAAAATAAGAAAATATGTAAATAGAAAAAATAGTATGAAAAAATCTAAAGGCGAAAAAAATTCATTTAATTAAAAGGACGTGCGCAACAGAAATTAAAAAAAAAAAAAAACAATTTCCCTGAGCAAACATAATCAATGCAAACAATTGAGAGAGAAAGCAAAAAAGAAAAACAAAGAAAAAAATTAATAAAAAATAAAATCCAACTCCCCATACAACTACTCAATTACTATTAAGCGCCACAAAGCGCCAATAAAGAAAAAAGATACACAAACTAAACAACAACAAGTAGGCAGCAACAACAGCTATACACTCTACAAATACTGCTGCAGCGCTACTAACTCACCTACTAGCTATTCGCTCTACTCACCAACTCACCAACTCACTCCGCTCACTCCCCACATGGTGCCGTTTGAGCGCACGCACTACTATTACAGACGCAGCGCTACGAAGTGCACTCAACAAAGTCTACGCAACTCCAACGCGTCAACACTCAAGCGTACCACTGCCTCTTCACCAGCTGCAGCAGTCATTTATTAACAAGAGTAGCAGCAGCAGCAGCAACAACAACAACAAAAACAAAAAGAAAGTTTTTTTTTTTTTTTGAAATCATTGCATACTTTTCTGCTTACTATACGCTCAGCATCCTGGCACATCCTCATCTTTTCCTTCAGCTCTCCGCTTGAAAGGGGTATAAAACGATAATTTCAAAAAGGTAGGTTAATCATAGATTAAAATGCGTTTATTGTGCACATTTATCAATGTAATCGGTAAAGTGGCAGCGCGGCAGCACGGCAGCACGGCGCCTGCTGATATGAAGCAGCGCGCTCTTACGGTGAAGCTGCCATAATGAGTCGCGCTTAATCTTTGTAGTTTCTCTTTCGTTGAACGCGTGGCGCCAGTGCGGCTTTGGAAAAGTGTAATACGCGGCTGCGGGATAATTAAGTTGGCATTAAGTGTGCTTTTGCGAATTATTTCTTTATTATTGCCGTATGAAATGACTGAAAAGACCAAATTATTTTCCTTTTTTTTTCAATTTTAATTTATTGTACTATGCATATATTGGAGCAGATAATAATAAAAGCTAAATATTATACAATTCTTTTGTATAATTTTTAACATTTTTAAGTTTTCGCAACAAATTTGTTTTCTTCCTTTTCATGTGGACATAACTTAATGTTCAAAAAGCTTCTTTTGAGTTCTGATGAGCTTTTAACCAATTTAATCAGTTAATAATAAGACCAAAAATTAAAAAAAAAATTTATAAAAAATTATGCACATATAATATAATGTAGGTAAAATATATCTTAGAAATAATTGAATTAAATTTATTAAGCAATCTCGGGTTTTTAACTAAATATCCTCGATAATTTTATTTAATTTTTTTTTTACTAAATAACAATCGGTGAATTCAATTGAATTTTGATCAGATGTAAACTTACAATAGCGTAAAACTTGTTGTTGTTGTAAAGGTTAATCCAACCCTGCTTAGGAGCAGGCATGATCAGTCTTGTCAGCAAGGTCCTTCAACGAAAGTTCCATGAAACAAGCTGTTTCGAGGTGTTCAGATCAGAGGAAGAGAGGTGAGGAGGGGTAGATGAGTAGCAGAATATACGTTGGTTATGTCGGCACCAAGTCTGAATATGTAAGAAAAAATCGACTGCTAGTATTAGTCAGGTCTCTTACAGCTCGAGCGCTCCGTCTGCAATAGGTTCTGAATTGACTTCGATAAAGCCGTGCACCTGAACAGAGTTGAAAACGGTGAATGTCATTTATAGCCTATCGGTATGTCTTCCTGTAGAGCGATTCTTGTACGTGGTACTGAATGGAGTCATTGTAGTTGAGTACACCCTGCCTGACGTGCCTAGGTGGTGGTGGTTCGGCTTCAAATACTAAATGCATTTTGATGTGCTACTTTCTTTCGCAGCATAGAATTATGCACTTTAACTCGTAGCATGGATACTTCTTTTTGCAAGTGATGCACAGGGGACATCAGGAGGTTTTATATTAGGGTTCTAAGGAAGTGATTCTGGCTGGCTTGCACCTTCTTCAATCTTCATCTTACTAAACCCCGGTGCTCAAGTCGGACAAGCATAGTTTATGACTAGCCAGTCAATTGGCTTTTATGTGACTTTGTCATTTCCCCTGGTGCTGACGGCCAACGCTTTGAGGATTTTTCTTTTGCTGCTCGCGTAGTCGGAGTGAAGGAGTGTAGTCTGCCGCAGTTTACGCCCAGTAACTACGTTTTGTTAATTGTCGGAATTTTTATGTTATTTTCTAATATTACATACAATTCAAACAGGTACTCCTTCGGCCCGCTGGTGAAAAGGCTGTTTACTTTTGAACATTAGTCATCAATATTCCAACCAAAAGTATACATTTTTTTTAAATTATTATTTTTATCCTCTCCACATTTAATTTTAAAAGATTCTCACTAAAAATTTTGAATAAAAACTACAAATCGCTTTCGGTCTCTAAAATACTTTTCACAGAATTTCTCAGTCATTTCACTGATTCTAGTTTATTTCGAGCTCAGCTCTGGCTCATTTTAAGCGAATAATTAACTCAGAAAGTTTACAAATAAAAATTTTATATTATTTGTAGTTTAATGCACTCGAGATTCAATGAAATCACGTTTGCCCAAAATATGTGGCAGAAAATTAAGACTATGGAAAATGGTTTAAGACACTCTTTCTCATATTGTTGAACCAAAACTCAAAATTAATATTAAAAAACAAGAAATTGTTGTCTAGGTTTTGTAGAAACTTTAAATGATTAGAAAAATTGAGATGAAAAATTGTTAAAATAATTAAGAAATAAACACCTGAAGTTATGCTTACGCTGATGTTTCTACACAATTCGTCTACTTGAAAATTTGTAATAGACAACCTGAGGATTCTTGGTTAAATATTTACAGCTTAACTTGAAATTTATATAAATAAACTATTGTTGGCTGTAAAATAGTCTATAGTTGATATAATATATCCGTGTGGCACTCATCGTGTTTCCTAATGAGAGTTTATCAATTATCTCCTATCATAGTCTCGTTTATTTGGAATTTGTGTTTATGCAATTCTTGATAGCCTTCGCTGTTGCTTGACTGCATAAGATAAATCCATTAGACACTTTCAGTAACACACGCAATACCTGCCTGAAATACAGCGTAGTATTTAATTAATTTGAAGTTAGCTTTGTTATTAGAGCAGTCGCAGAAGCTTACTATTCATGTGTCCACTTCGTATTCAATTCCAAAGTTACATTCCTTTCTCCTCAAAAAAAAATCAGATCACTTTCATCTGGTATAAGGGTTTCTTATCCTTTTCCTTTAAACTCGTATGTTGGCTCGAGTTTTGTACCAACTTCTTGTATGCTTTCAAGGTTCTCACAGTCAAGCAGCTGAACACAATTTTCGAAAACTTTTCGGTGATTTCTCGAGCTTTTGATTCAAGTAGTTCCCATTGTTTTAGCTATCCCTAGACTTTTTTCATTTTGACTAATTAGTTACAAAATACATGATTTTTATTATACTCAGCAGTTGGTGAGAACTAAAAAATTATAATTTTAATTAAACTTGAATTGATAATCATTCATCGGCTCATTAAAACGATTAAGTTTATCCTTTAAAACCTCTTTAAATTGATTTTAACGCATACTTCCTCAAAAAAAATTCCAAGAGAAGGAAATATTAGATGTAGTAAAAAGAAATCCATTATTTTTGCATGAAACTGAATGCTTTAATTTTTTTCTTTTCGTATTCTGCCTTACTCAAATGGTTCCAAGCGGTTTTTAGTGCTATCTTTAGCTCTTGGGCAATCGAAACAGTGCTTAAATAACGGACGAACTCGACAATGTCCATGATTTTATCGATATTTTCGGTAATTGGCCTTACACACCGTGAAGCATCTTTGACAGTGAAATTACCAGAACGGAATCAACGAAACCGAAATTGTGTATGATTGACTGTAAAAATATCAGGATCATAAGAGCTATGCACATTTTCAGCCGCCTGGCATGCGTTTTCGCCCTTATCGAAGAAAAACTGTAAAATATAGCGTAATTTCTCTTTGCTAGTATCCATTTTTGACGCACGCTCAAACGAAACTGAATCAACCAGTCACAAAACTGTCAGAAAAGGTTTTTCAGTACGAAATGTCATCTTTCTAACCCCATCTAGCGGATTCCGATCGGACTTATACCTTCTGCTCAAATATAAACGAGACTGGCTCAATAAAACAAAAACGGTTAATTATTCTTCAATATTTATTTTATCCCCTTCAAAATAGTCCCCATTAGAGGCGATACACATATGCCACCTTTTTTTCCAATCTTCATAACACTTCTGGTAGGCCGCTTTAGGTATGGCTTTCAGTTCCTTCTTCGAATTCTCTTTTATGACTTCAATCGACTGAAAATGCTTTCCACGAAGTGGCAATTTGAGTTTAGGGAAAAGAAAAAAGTCACTCGGTGTCATATCGCGTGAATACGGTACTTGCGGAACAATATTTACGTTGTTTTTGGTAAAATAATCGCGTACAGGACGAGACGTATGAGCAACAATTTTGGAACAAGTCGAGCAGACACATGTCTCATGCCCAAAACATCGTGAATAATGCAATGAGCGGATCCATTTGATATGTTGAGCTCACTAGCTATCTCTTTCAGTCACACGACGATTTTCCAACACAATTTTCTTAATTTTTTCGACGTTTTCTTCGTTTATTGACGTTGCTGGACGACGATCATGGGACAAGTTCTCTAGCGATGAACGGCCGTCCTTGAACGACTTATACCAATCAAAAATACGTGCACGTGATAGGCAAGACTCCCCATATGCCTTCTGCAACATTTTCATTGCGTCTGTCGCACTTATTCCATTGGAATAACAAAATTTCAAACAAACTCTTTGCTCAACGTTAATTTCCGTAGTAAAATTCGAAAAACACACTCGAGGTTGACTTGTGACAGATCGCGCTCAAATTTGACATGTAAACATACAAACAGTCCTGCCAACCTAAGCTAAAAAAAAGTATGGCCATATGTCTTGTCCTTGTCGAGTTATGGATAAAGTGTCCGTTTATATTTGAGCAGAAGGTATAACGCGAGATACAGATAAATAACGCCATCTCTTGGAAAAGTAATGGATTTCTTTTTACTGCTTTAATATTTATTGTTTTCGTAATCAAAAATAAATATATTTATAAATTTGAAAAATAATATTATTCTTATTACTTATATAGTTTTTAAATTTTTTTTTTAACCATACATTAGCTTTTCTCCCACATTTCCATAAGTTCAATTTTTATTTTATTATTATTTTTTATTTTTTATTATTTAATATTATTATTATTTATTTTTGTTATGTATATTTTTATTTGAATTTAGCAGAGTATGTATTTGGTTTTCTTTTATCGAAATATCCGCCTTTAATTTCCTTTTCTTGTAACCCTTAGCTTCTTTTCAAACTCCATTTCTACTTTTCGCTTTTAATGTAATATCTATTGTACTTTCACTCATATATAGAAAAATACTTGAAAATATTAAATTCTTACTTCATATTTACATGAATACTTACCTACTTGCTTGTCCACTTACTTACTTACTTATATACTTACCCACTTACCTACGCACTCATGTACATACATTACTTGCAGACCTTCAGTTTGCTTGTCTGCGTATGTATGTAAAGCCTTTCAGCAAGCAAAAATATGAAAGTGGCGTTTTGTAGGTGTATGTGTATGTGTATGTATGTGTGTGTATGTGTATGTATGCTAGTATGCATGAATAAGTGTGAGTGACAGTAAGGCGTTTACTTAACTGCTTATGCATTTACGCGTACACTTACAGCAAAGGCTATTTACATGAAGACCTACATACATTTACATATCTCCAAAGGCGTTTTTGAGTTACATATACAATATATATGTGTATGTAAGTATGTAAGTATGTATGTATGTCTTTATGTGCACTTGTATAAATATGTTTGTATATCAGTTAGCCAAGGCATGCTATCATTAATATTCTACAAGCATTTCACTGCAGGCAGACGCGTCTTTATGCCTCCACTCCACTCACTCACACTCTCACGCGCTCGTTGCTTTTTCTGCGACTTTCCCATTGCTTTTTATACTCACCCCATACATTCGTATCTCCTACTTGCATTGCATTTATACTCGCGCGTAAGGATTATCAGCCTATAATTTATGTCAGCTTTTATTGTAGAATGCCTTTTACTACACGTTTCACTTGACGCTGCCGCTGCCTTGTACGCGTCTTCCGCCTTTGATTTTCCATCTTCCAACAGCTTATATGCTTTTACTGCAATTTTCTTTAAATTTCCATTACATTTCAGCGCTTTATTTTATTATTGCTTATTTCTTTGATTTTTGACTCTTCACTGTTGAAATTTAATTTTCTTTTTTTTTCATATTTTTTTTTTTTTGACTGCTTCGATGTTTCTTTTCTCCCATTCTTTTTTTTCATATATTAAACGATCCTGTCTGTGCATGCTTCATTAAATTTTGTTTCTTATTTGTCATTTGCTTGTGAAAATTATTTTTCCATTTATTTAAGGCATAAATACACGGGAGCAGCTCATATGACGGTATATCACTACTTGAAAGCTCCTACAAAGGAGTATAAATTAAAATGTACAAAATGTACGAAAATTACTTGCCATTAATTGTCAGGAGCAAGGAGTGTTTTTACTGTAGCAGTGAAGATGTAAGAAAGTAATTATGCCAAAAATATTTCATAGTTTAAGTAGACAGGAGTAAAGAAGCTTGAAAAAATAAAGCAAAAATAGTGATTTGATTTATGATTTTTTTTCATGAAAGTACTAGGGATAAACAGAGCACACATGATGTTATCAATTTATGCACTTCTTTGGCACTATCAGCTCTTTTAGTGGTCAGAAACAACATTATTCTTCAACATTATTTTTCAAACTATAGCCAAAATAAATAAAAAAAATTTCATTTCATATTTTTTTTTAAAGGAAGTTTTTTCTCTGTGCTTAAAAAATGATGAAAATAAAAATATTTTTCTACCGAAAATTTAATCTCTAGCACGTTATTGTCTCAGTATTTGAGAATCTATTAGTACGCTGAGCAGTTTAGCCAGTTGTTTTCCTAAAGCGCCTATTGGTATGCAACAAATGTTAATCTTCAGTACAAGAAGCACCAAATATACTTTGCTTTGGATACAGAAAAAAGTTTTAAAGTCACCCAGTTGTAGGCAGGAAGTTGTTTAAGTAGGAAAAATTAAAAAAAAAAGGTTTGGAAAATTGTATCCTGTTTACCGCCCCAACTCCCTCAGCAATAAACTGAGCACAAAAGGAGAAACAAAAAAAAAAAATATATGAAAACAAAAAGTTGCTAAACAACAGGAAATGGCATGCGTACTCAATTGAGTTTAATTGTAGGCTGTTTCCGCTGATTTTCAATTTGCTTGCATTCAAGGTTTTTTTGATTTCAAAAAAAAATAAAATAAAATAAAAAAAAATGAAAAAAGTTGCATTAAAAAACAGAAAACCTTTTAATAAAGCAGAGGAAACATAGAAAAACATTACAAATTAGTTTAAAAACGGAAAAAATTAAGTAACTAAGAAAAGAAAAATAGTAAAAAAAAAAATAAAATAAATAAAATGAGAGTTACTTTGGAAACCAAAAAAGAATAATAAAAAAAAAAAAAAAATCTAAAACAAAAACAAAAAAATATTTAAATCCGAAAAAGAGTATACAAAGAGAAGAGGAAAAAAAATTTAAACAAAAATAATAAATGAAAAAATAAATAAAAATAAAGAAAAAAAGTAGAAAAAAAATTTTATGTGAGCATTTTTATTTTCATTAGAAACTGGCTATGTGTTTGGACTTTTTTCTTTTATACACCATAGATTCCTCAAAGATTTGCATATTTCAAGGAAACTTTAAATATTTTCAAACCTTCAAAATCATAGCAGTACAAAATTTTATAGATTAAATTCTCAACAACCGCATTAAACTGAACACACTGCCTCTCACGTGGGCCCCTGATTACAGGGACATCATTGGAGGCTGTAAGGTAGGTGAACTTGTTAGGCGAGGTTCGACCAAGCAGGTTATTTTTGATAAAGAACGCATTGGTATACTATTAGAGAATCAAAATGACTGGTTAACGAAGCTTAATAGTAAAGCTTTTGTGGCGTTGCAATCGGTCTTAGTCAGGCCTAAGTGAATTCGTTATGATCTATATGTAGCCACCACAATCTAACTTGACCTATGAACCGCACTTATTTAGCTCGAACCTTCCATATTGCTATCTAGCCACAAAATCTCTGTTTTTTTATACTTGTTGCATATTTTTAAGGGCAAACTGAAAGCACATAGCACTTACTAACAAAATTTTGCCACAAAGGGGAATTTTGTTATGCCTCTTTTTTTTATTTGATTTGTAACATTCAAATCTGTTTTGAAAAATGTAGAATAATTTCAGAGAGATTTTTGAAACTGTTTAGTATTCTGTATACATGAAGTCAAGTAACATTTATATTTCTTTGATCAATTTTAGAATTAATAATAACAAAGCAATATTTATTGCACCATCGTGGTTGCAAGGCCGCCTCTGTGCTTCAGATAAACTGAATTAATTTCGGGATTATAATTTCCGTACTCTTTTTAAATTATATATATATTATAATTAATTTTTTAGTTTCATATTACTTTCGCATTTATTTTTAAATTTTTATATCACATTTTTTTAGTTTCTTTTAGAGAAATTAGTTTGCATATACACACAAACATTTTTTTTAATTTGCTATTTTGATTAATTTTTGTTTATTAATTTTTTTATATTGCATATTTTTTTAAAATAATGCTCTTTCCAAACGCCAAAATTAAAACACATTTAAAATGACTTTTGATCCTCTTTTGTATTTTTGTTATTATTTATTTACGTAATTAAATGTTTTTTCACGGGTTTTGTTTCCAATAAATTATTATTTTACACAATCACCCCTTTGTACTGCTTTCTTCAATTCAATAAGAAACCTAAAAATATGCATTTTTTTTAGAATTTTATTCCCAAAAAAGAATTTTAATTTCTCCAAAAAAAAAAAGAAGTGCACCAACGACGTGCAAGGAATTTACTTAAATAGATATAAGCTTTAAACGCCCAAAAGTAGGCAAAGTCAGAAAGAAAGATTTTCTACATAATTTTTTATATAAACGTATATATATTTATATTTTTTTTGCTTGTTTTGCCACACTTTTCTAACAATCAATATCCCTCGGGCTCACCCACACATTCCATACATTTTCATATTTAAATTTTCCACATGCTTCCGTTACTATGCGGCTTTTTACTACTACAGCGCATACATTTAGTTGTTGCTTCTTGGCTGATACACACCTCAAGTAACAGCACAACAGCAGCAACAATGTGCGGCAATTTAGCACCTTTGCACCGTGGGGCACATGTGTCTAAGCTGCGCCAACGTCGTCGACCCATTGTCAGCAGCAGCAGCAGCAGCAGAAGCAGTAGCAGCATTCGTCGACTGGAGATCTCCCTTTAGAGCACTTAGCGCACTAAATTGCAGACAATTGTATAGCGAGCGCATAGTAAAGCAGGTGTGTGTTGTGTGCTATGAGAGGGCGGCTTAGCTGTAAATAAGAAAGAAAAAGAATTTATGAATGTGAAAAATGTAAAAAAAAAATGTTTTTGAAAAGGTATGCATTTCATGTTATTCTCTTTTGTTTTCCTTCATGGTTTTTTACGCGTTTATTCAATGCTTTTGTGTTAAAACATGTAGCATACATTTAGGCAGCTGAGCATTTACAGGCAAGCAGCCAAGTGTTGTGCGTATTTTTTTGTTGTTTTTTTTTTTGTTGTTTGTGAGTGAATGTTTCCTCTATGCGTTTTACAGTTAAAGATTTTTTTGTCATCGCTTCTGTTTTTATGCTGAAACATTCGTGCATTGTTTTGACTCACTTATTTTGTTACTTTAGTGCCAAGTAATGGGCGACAAACTGCGTTGCTGTGCGTCTTAATGTATACAGGATGCCTTAGAGAGAGCCCAGAGTACCGCACAGTTAGAACGTACTGCTTTCAGCGCTTTTGCCTTGTGGGTTTTCAGCTATCACTGCCAGTGCTAACCTGAAATTTTCCATTGTGCTTCCTTATTGTGCGTCACCTTTCACTAACGGCGCTCTTTTTCCACTTATCCTTCCCAACTTCTGTTTCTTCACATGTAAGGTGTGCTTATTTTTAGGAAGCAACACAGTTTCGTTAAGCAAAGGCGTTCTACGCGTGCAACGATTTAGTTTCCACGTTTCTCAACTTTTTTTTCTTTTGGTCTTCTCCTCCTTCTCGCTCTCTGTCTCTCTCTCTCCTCTCTCTGCTTCCCACTACCAATTAAAATTTACATTTCCTTTATGCTCCTTTTTTCAGTTTCCTCTGACACTTTTTTGAACTTTTGTTGACATTCTATGGCTTTTGCTTTGTAAACTCACACTCCGTCTAGGCATATAAGTTGCATACTTTTAGGCTTCCTTATTGTGGGTTTTAGAATATTTTTTTTTGTGCGCTTGCCAATGTTAATTTGAATATTTCTTTCAACGAAGCCTTAGAAAAGGCACTTGCTAAATGTTTCCTTCAATACGATTCCTGTATTGTGTTTTCGCTGAGCATAATTGTAGGTCGCTGTGTCATGGCGGTGGTAGCGCGTGGGTATTTAACACCTGTAACTGCGGTCAATGATCGTTTAAGAGCTGTTCAAAAGTGCAAAGTGTATAGATGAATTTTAAAAAAATAGAGAAATGGAAGAAAAAAGGCAAATGTGGGCTTCAAAGAAAGTTAAGAGAAAACCGGCAACGTTGCTAAGAATCCAGAAACGTAAGCGTAACCGAATTTTTTTAAAGTTTTGACAATGTTTTTAAATATTACATGTTACGAATTTGAGAAAATTTATTTTGAAATCTTGTAAAATTTATTGATTTTATGAGTATAAGTAAGACTTCGCTTAAATTAATACCACAAAGTGAAAATTGGCAACGATGGCCTATGTAAAGTCATGACAATTACGCAAATCTGACAATAATTACGAACTTCTTGGGTCATTTTATTCACTTCTACCATACATACGAATATATATTTGTTAAACTATAAACAATTAATACGGATACAAAGAAAACTGGCAACGTTGTAATTAAGGAAAAAAACATTGATTTAAGAACTATTTTCTGCAACACATTCAATGATTTTAGTGGTATAAAAAATTTCTCAAATTAAAGCTAAGATCGATTACATAGTAAAAATTGGCAACAGTGTATTTAATAAGAAAGTTGTCAACCGATGTGAATTTTTTTATTTACCGAAATTTTTAGGCAACCAAATCAATTATTCAGCGAAAAATTCAAAATTCTACCTGGGAAGTTAATCACTGCAAGAGAAGTGAAAATTGGCAACGGTGTTGAAAATCACAAGCCGGAAGACTTCCACACTTTTGTTTTGTATCGATAGCAATGGAAATTTTATGTGTTATGTGGAAAATTGGCAACATTGTCAAGTTGAAAAAAGCTTCAAATTTCAGATATCAGTATTAATTAGTTATTTTAATCCAATAAGGCAATATCCTGGTATATCAGAACTATCAATGAGCTAAGAAAAGCATGCTCATTCACGAATGTCAGCGTTTATAAATATTTTGATAAAAAAAAAGAAACAAATCAGTAAAGCATTCTATGTACGAGTACTCTCTGGACAATTAACAGCATGACCCAGCTGTTTCAAAAAGTTTAATCAAAAACCAATATCTGTATTTTTAAAACATTTTAAAGCTAAACGATAATTAAATATTTCAGATGCCACCCCATGTGGGATATATGCTATGTGGAAAATTGGCAACATTGTCCTTAAGTTAAGAACTGCTTTTTCATATGCAATTATAAGCATTTCTTAGACATTGCAATAAAACGAATTGTGAATATTCTAAGTTTCTTTTTATAAATAAATGGAAATTATACTGTGGAAAATTGGCAACATGGTCTATGACTTTATGAAAGCTTTCTGAAGCGCAATCGTATCGACATTTCTAAATCACTAAAATAAAATAATAAAAAAAACATGCCAGCAAGACCCGTGATAATTTACGTGGTGGGTAGAAAATTGGCAACATTGTTACCAGCTACAAGTGTAGAAATATGATAAGAGAAATGCATTGAGAATGAATATTTTTCATACTAAAGGAGAAATAGCATAGTGAGCCTCGGATACTTGAACCAACTATGAAGCTTAAAATAATTTTCTTTTTCCATAATTCTGTGTTTTTTTTTTACGAAAAAATATATATTAAGAGATTTATGGTAAACATGAAAAATACTCCTCAAAATATGCAACAAAATTCTTCTTTCCCTTTACAGTACCTGCTTCAGAATTAAAAAAAAATTAGTTAAACACAAATATACTCAAAAATATAACAAATTTTAAATTCTCAACGGCGAGTAAAGAGCGACATGAAAATAAATAATTCAACTTATCATCAAATATATTTACAAAAATCGAAAGAAAATAAAAATCACTACAAATCATGTGATTTGCCAGCTGATGACAGTGATTTCTGCCAGTCATGACAACCCAAAGGACATGCTAAATCACCAAGGAAAGCAGGCAATAAATAAATAAGCCTACAAACACCTAAAAAAAAATCAGCAATAAAATCCAACATACTAACAAATACAAGCAAACATTTTTATTACCATCACTAGTACTTTGTTTTACCTTTGAATTTTCTATAAATTTTCTACTTGTATTTTGTTTACCCCTACTTTGCTATGCAAATTTACGATTTAACGAAGCACTCAAGCTGGGCGAGTTTCTCGCTAAGGTCCAACTTAGTGGCGCTTAGGGATATTTCCAAAGAAATAACTACTTTAAATAAACAAACACGAATATGTGCGCACAGTTGTTGGTTGTGAGTATTTGCATATAAATTTGAGTTAAATTTGCAAAGGGTTACAATAACGGTGAATTGGAAAATATGCACATACATATATTACCTACATATGTAAATTTGTGAATATGTCTGTAAACCTTTTTTGGAGTATCGAAAGGATAGAACTTTGGTTAAAAAGAAAAAAGTTAAAAAAATTTTTTTTTTAATTTTAAAAGAAAAATTCAATAAAAATTATGTAAAAATAGTAAGAAAAATTTGTAAAATAGTAAAACGCTAAAAAAAATTTAAGTAAATAAATAATCCAAAAAGCATAAAAACAAACCAAAAACTTGTCTTAATCCATAAATAAAAACTTTGCGAATCTATAAGGGCCACTTGAAGACAAAAAGGTGCTTATTAAATATTAATATGACACAACAGACTGTTACGTGGGTATTTATGGATTTTTAGGTCAACATGTGCCCTTGTAAGTATTTTAAAATAATTTTCAAATATTTATGCGTAGGCAGGCTCACTTATATATACATGTAGTGAGCTCTTTTCTGAATATGGCACATATGGGAGGCACCAAACAACATATTGACTTTATTCGTTTTCCTTTTAAATGGCCATCGAAACATTCAAACGGTGTTGTCAGTATATTAATAGCAGTTTTGGTGGAAACCAAACGACCTTGCGTGTTTAAATAACAATATCTATTACTAACACCGGTCAAATTAACTAAATTGATTATGATTTATTCTATATTCGTAATACTAAGGGTGGCAGAATAAATTGTTCTAGTATAACTAAACTAAACCGGAAAGGACGTGAACTATACAATATTTCACTATTTATTTTTATTTTTAGTCAAAGCAATATTCTTAAAATAATTGTGAACTAATTTTGATTCCGTTATTCTTTTAGTTTTTAATCGGTTTTATGCTATTAGTGCTGAAATAATCGTATAAAATTAAATAAATAAAATATTTTTCTTTAAAATTAATGGTGTAAAACTGTCATTATTGAAAGATTTTATTTAAAATACTTTACCTATATTTTTCGGTTAATCGTTTATGCACAAATAATAATCTTCCAAACATTTGTATAACAAATTTTTAAATTTTTTGAGTTTTCTAATTATATTTCTTATTTTTCTTTTTCTTATGTTATTTTATTTTGTTTAATAAGATTTATTTTATTTAAGTTTATTTTATTTTATTTTATTTTATTTTATTTTATTTTATTTTATTTTTTTTATTTTATTTTATTTCATTTTATTTTATTTTATTTTATTTTATTTTATTTTATTTTATTTTATTTTATTTTATTTTATTTTATTTTATTTTATTTTATTTTATTTTATTTTATTTTATTTTATTTTATTTTATTTTATTTTATATTATTTTATTTTATTTTATTTTATTTTATTTTATTTTATTTTATTTTATTTTATTTTATTTTATTTTATTTTATTTTATTTTATTTTATTTTATTTTATTTTATTTTATTTTATTTTATTTTATTTTATTTTATTTTATTTTATTTTATTTTATTTTATTTTATTTAATTTTATTTAATTTTATTTTATTTTATTTTATTTTATTTTATTTTATTTTATTTTATTTTATTTTATTTTATTTTATTTTATTTTATTTTATTTTATTTTATTTTATTTTATTTTATTTTATTTTATTTTATTTTATTTTTTATTTTATTTCATTTTATTTTTTATTATTTTATTTTAATTTCATTTATTTTAATTAGTTTTTATTTATTTTATTCTGATTTATTTTTTTAATATCTTTATTTTATTCTATTTTTTTTATTGTTATATTTTACATATTTTTATTTTAGTTTACTCTATTATATTTTAGTTTGTTTTATATATATTTTATTTTTTCTTTAATATTTTTTTGTATATGCCTGAATTGTCTTGCGTTATCGTTGACTTGCTATCCGCATTTACATGTATGTTTGTGCAAATTTCGTCTTGTTTATTTTATTATATAGGTATTACACATTTCTGTTCTGCGGCCTGTAAATATCACCACACATTAGCGTCAAGTCAAGATTAGATTATTTATGGTTGACACTTTAGAAGTAAGCGCCAGGGGGGAGTAGTTGGCTGTGGAGAAGAAAAGACTGTACATAAGCATACACGCATATGCAAAAGTGTAGTGTACGTGTTGTTGAATGTGAAAAATCGGAAAAAATATAATAACATATAGAAATATATAACCAAATAAAATACCAATCGCACGCTGAAAGAAATTCACAGTGTACACAGAACAGCCGATAACAGCAGACACTCGAAAGCGAAGCAATGTAGAAAAAAGAGAAAAGTGTGTTAGACATTGAGGTTGAAAAAATATATACTATAAATACATACTAATAGCACAGAGGGTAGTAGGTGGCTAAGCTTTGGTCAGTGTAGTTGGCTGAAGGAGGGTGGCAGAAACAATTTTTTATAAACATAATAAATACGCTCAATCATCATCAATTCTCGATGTTGATGCGCTATATTGTATTTGTATATATATAGTAGTTATGGTAGTATATAAATACATATACAGATATTGTGATATGTGTATACTACTTGCACCACAAAGAAATTGAACGAATTGTAGTGTAAACCAATGCGGTAAAAAATATATTTAATTTTACAAATTGTCGTTCAATCACCACAATTATATCTATTTAAAATTGCATAAATAATAGTTAATTGGTTTAAGCATAAGCTAAATAAATTTTCATTAGTTGCCAACTAGTACCATGAGTCGTCCTTAACTGTATGACTCATATCCGATACGGTAATCATTTAATTAACTTTAAATACTACATAACCAGATTACTAATATCGAACTAGTGACAATTTTGTATCTATTTCTATAGTCACAAAGACTGTATGCGTCGCTGACCACTCTGGCCGTGTGCTATCATTAACTACTTTGTAGGCAACACTAAATTACGCCTCTCTTCTATACACACACTTTCTTTTTGCAAACAAAAAAAAAAGAATAATAATAACAAATGACATTTGTATGGAAGACAGCAGTAAAAATCTAAATGAATTCATTCAATGCCGCTTTACTATTAACCTAGCTACATACATATGTGGCATACGTAGGGCAAAGTGGGTGTAAATGGCAATGGAAAACTACTTAATGCCAATTTTCTAGCAGTACAAAGACTTTGCTTAGCCAGCGTCATTTACTATTGGTGCGGGGGAGATGCTATTATATGAAGCTTAGTTGTCGTCTTAATGAGAAATCCTTAACCGAAATGACCATTATTAATTGTGTCATCAGGTTAATGCTGACCATGCGTATATATAAATCTCAATTAAGGTGTGCATTACAATTTTTTTAATGTTTTCTGAACGACGTACAAAGATTTAGCAAGCAAAAAGTTTTAATTTTTAAATGAATTTTAATCAAAAATGCCTTTATATTTTCTAATATGTCTGTGCGGGTATTCTTTTCGACCTCTATGTAAAATTTCATTTACAAAAAGTATAAAATAACATTTATATTTTCAAATTTTCCTTGTTGATTCTTTGTTAAATTTTATTTATTAGCAAAGAGTACCAATAATGAAAAAAAATAGATTTTTACAAATTTAATTATCTTAGGTATGACACTGCGTATGCGCAACCAAAATATTTTTTTCTTCAAATAACTATACGAGCTCTACCCTAATATAACCATTTGATTCTTACTATATTGAATACATAAATTTGTAATCAAAGAAGCATCATATTAAGTGTTGTAAGTGTATTGAAGTGTCAAATAAATATTGGGTGGAAAGCAGAAAAAATCTGTCATTTGTTGGAAGATAAAAAAGGTGTTAAGCTTAAACGTCTTCCATTCACCTTGGACTGCTTTGAGATTTTCATATATGACTTGATTTAATTAACTGAGGTGCAGATTTGGTAATTCGTGCAAAAATAAGCCCAACAATTCTATTTTGATACAATATGACCCCACTCAACTCGCTGTTGAAGAAAATATTAAAAATAAAGATAATCTCAATTTAATGCCAATTCCCTAGAATTATGATCCAAAAAAGCTTGCAGAAATTTATAACTCTGTTTTCTGTGAGTATCTGAAGGCCATCACCAGTTTAATCAGGTATATTATTTTGTTCCCAACCTTCCACTGCACTAGGCTACTGCCTGCATTTTTACTACACCTGATATTTTTTAGTGTAATAAATTTTTATTTTTGCCACCACAATCACAAGCTTATTTTCTGTATTGTAGATAACAACTAGGCATTACTTATTCAGATTAAACAGCAAGTCGAGTCTGAGCTATATTTAAGGAAATATTTTTCTACTTTAAAATATTTACTTATGTTGTAATAAGCAAATGAAGAAAAAATTTTACAGAATACTCAACAAAATATCTTATAAGTATGGTTACATTTCATTAATTTTAGCCTGAATGTAGGCAATGGTTTAGCTTTCATTACTTAAAAAGAATTAACAACAAAGCTTTAACGTTGCCTACATTTAGGCTCATTTTAGCCAAGTCACATACCCGATTCTCAGTAGCTACTATTTATTGAAAATAAAAACTGCTATCAAAATATAAACAATAAACTATTTCCAATAATTATTCTAATTAATTTTTTATCTTTTTTTTTCTTTCAAAACTATAACAATAAAATAAAACATATTATAACTAAATAAACTTGTAATTGTAGATAATTTATAGAACCTATATAGAGGAAAAGATAATTGCGTGTTTTATATATGTTAAGTGTTCGCCATGTTTTTGTACTCAATATTATTTCACTCCACTGTTTTCTTAGAAAAATGTAACGCCAGAATTCTGTGGAAATTTTTATATTGTCTTGCTACACATATTGAAACCAATCAAGGACATGTGTGGTAAATTACAAAAAAATTATTCAGACCTCATGTGTGTAAAAACAAATATATGGATATACAGTATATATGTATATCTACATAAATACTCTCGTATATTTGTAATTCATTTCAACAAACTCTTATATATATATATGGTATATAAGGTATAGATATAGTCACCTGCCGTTGCTTTGTCAGCGTGAACAGTTTGTAAAATTGCAATTTTGTTGTTGTAAAGTTCTAGTTTTATTTTCCTATAGTTTTTTATTTGTTTTTGACTCAACTTCATTTTATTGTTTATCGTCATTGTCGTTGTCTACACCATCACCTTGATTTGCTTGCAATGTTCGATATGTTTTCTCCTCACTTCCTTTTTTCCTTTATTCTCATTTGATTTCATTGTTTTTTTTTTCTTTTATTTTTTTTGCTTTTGTGACACCTTTCAATTTTCAGCAGCTTGCTTTCAATTTAGTGATATTTTTCAGCTTTGTTTTGCCTACTTTTAGGCGTCTGGGGGGGTAAAGCGATTGCTACATGTTTGTATGTACCTGTGTAAATTGACTGTTGTTTGAGTGCAATTGCAATTGTAATACGATTTGTTTGGATTGAAAATTTCCAATAATGTTAGTGACATGACAGCGGTAATGATGTGGAGTGCGATGAGGAGGGATGTGTGAGGGAAAGAAAAGCATAAAAGAAATGATGATGATGACTTTGTTTTCGAGATTTTTCTTTTTTTTTTTTATTGACAATGAGCACTTTGTATGTCGCTAACCACAATAATGGTAGCTGTGGGAGTGAATGAGAGTGAAAAGAGAGATATATGTATGTGTAAAAGAAAATAAAGAGTTGAAGGTTAGTGAATTTTGTTTTCTATTTATTTTTGCACAATTTATTATTGGGATTACTCGTTCAATGGATTGCTTGTTTTCTTCTGTGTGAAAAAATTTATAAAAATACTAACAGATATTTTTCGTTAACATTTTTAATGAGATTTTTCATTAGATTCATGTTTAGCTTGCAATTCTCAACCGATTTTATGAAAATATAATCAAATTTGTTTAAAAAAATATATAGTTATAATTCTCATTGGCCTTAATCGAAATACTCTTTTTGAGTAATCATGATATTCACTTGCAAGTTTTGCCTTATACATACGAGTATACTGCTTCTGCAAAAATGAAGAATGCTTAAGCGGTAAACAACTCAACTTTGTGACGTCATTGTTTTCAACAGATTTTTTAAACAGAACACCTAGCAGGTTTTCTAAATATATCGTTCAGTTCTGATGTATAATTTTTTGCTGTAAGTATAGAAAATAAAGCTTTTAATTCTCCAATAAAAATTAATTTAATTTTTTTTTTTTAATTCATTGGCATATTTCTCCATATCTCTCTACTGGGTTCACAGAATTATTATTTAGATCTCTTTGCTATCGATGTTCCCAGATTTATTTTTCTTTCTCTTTTTATTTCACTCTTTCCCTCTGTCTCCCTCCCTCACTCTTTTCATTTCCTCTCCTCTAACTCACTCTTTCACAATCTATCTCTATTTCTCTCTACTTATATATCTCTATCTGTACCTCTCACTCTCGTGACCCCTCTCTTTCTCTCTTTTACTCTCTTTTGCTCTCCCTGTCATTCTGCCTCTTCCTATCTCCCTCTTTCTTTCTCTCTCTATATATCTCCCTCTTTGTATCCCTGTTTTCCTACCTCTCTCTCTTCCTTAACCCTCTTGACTTCAACATTGCTAGGATTCGATAACTGGCAGTTTATTTCTTCGTCAAGATTTGTCGAAGATAGCCGAAGGCAGGCCAAACAACTGAATTTATAAAGAAATCGAGAAAATAGTACTCGGACCAAAATTACAGTATTACTGTGGGTCTACGCTGGCTACCATAGATATCCACTCCTACATGTTTGATTGGTAAACTCGAAATCAATAAATAAAGTACTGACAGCTGCTGTTTGTATTAATGTAAAAAGATAGACAACATGAATAATACTAACGTATCTTTCAGTGGTTCATAATTCTCATCGTACCCATGAAACTGTCTAATTAGTCAAAGTAATTAATTTTTCTTTCCCTTATTCAGTAGTCTGGGGTTCTTACCAAAGCTGCCAAAGGGAAAAACCCAATACTTATAAGGTGATTTCCAATTTAATAATGATTTTCACTGCTAACCGAGATTTTCCATATAATTTATACTCAAACATTTCTTGAAAAAATCAATTTAAAGTTTATATTCTTGAATGAAGAAAATAAAATGTTCTACAACTGTCGCCACCACTCTACTCTAGCCAAAAGGTTTTCAACCACACAACACAAAAACCTTAGTCTACTTAATGACGACCTACTTGTGCATTCGTTGCACAAACGTTTGCGGTTAGAAATACTAGTTTTCAGTCAACAAAAAAAAAAAAAAAAACAAAAAAAATAAATAAAAAATAATAAAATATATGGAAACGAGTAAAAAGAAGAGAGAGGAATGGAATGAAACATTCTACAATGAAAATGCAAAATAAATGTGATTTTTTGCATAAAAATGTTTGTGCAAAAAAAATATCTCACTAACAGATATGTGTAAAAGTATAAGTATGCATGCATAAACATATATATATAACTATGTATATATGTATATATGTATATATATTATATATTCACTTTTCCAGTCAGGGCAACGCATTTAATTTGCTTCACTTTCATTCTTTTCCTATATTTTTTTCACTACTTTTCTGTGCGTTATTATTGCACATTCTTCGTTCTATGCCAATTGCACAAATCCACAAGCATACTTTGCGGCGTAAACGAATGGGCAAATTGCTTAAATGCATTCGGTTGGTATTTATTCTTGGTCATATCATATCGTATGCGAGAGAATGCTCGCAATGTGCGGCAGCGCAGAAAAAGTGACCTGCTTTGCTGACCTTCGAGTTGATAATAAATTGCTTGAATTGCGCGTATTTAGTGCGATGGCGCCGAGCGAATTGGCTGTGTCTGCACATCACAGCTAGAACTACTTTAAATTTAAATCGTTTTTAATGTTTTTTTTTTTGTTATTTTATTAAAATATAATAAAGAAATTTAAAAAAAATGGTAAAAGCAAAAATGATTTCTAATTTGTTTTTTATTTGAATTTTTTTTATTAAAATATAATAAAAAAATTGTTAAAAAATTAAAAAAACGGTAAAAACAAAAAAGATGTTCCATTTGTTTAATATTTACTAGCGAGTTAAACTATTTTTTAAGGATTCTATCTCCTAATAACACTTGTACTTGCGCAATAAAAGCTGATTATGCTCCCCGACGTATATCAACCACGCTTTGGCCAACAGTTTGATGAGTTATAATTTCATAATTTCTTCTGCTCAGGTCTACGATCCCGTATACGCCTCCGTAAGACCACAGCTACATCTCAGCAGCTTAATAGTGCACAAAAATCTCTTCTGAACCACTTGAAAATGGGTGGAAAGGTGAGTTAACGAGAAAAAATCTTCTGGGCCAAATTTCTGTCTGGGGATCGCTGCAGAATTGTAACAAAATCAACCCATTTCTGCAGCGGATGGCGACTGGTGATGAATAGTGGATCACTTACAGTAACATCAAGTGGAAGTAATCACTGTCACCTACGACCAAGCTCTTAATTTGGACTTTCACTATCAGCAATTGAAGGCAGCAGTCGCCAAGTACCGCCCAGCTTTGGCCAACAGGAGGGAAATTGTGTTTCATCAAGACAATGCCAAAACGCACAAAGCGATAATAACTTGCCAGAAGCTCCGAGAACTTGGCTGGGAGCTTCTTATGCAACCACCTCATAGTTCGGGCATCGCATTAAGTAACTGTCATCCGTTCCTGTTTATGACGAATGATTAGAATGGTGAAGAATTGGCCTCAAGAGAAGAATGTCCCAATTTTTCGCCACAAAGGACAAGGGTTTATATGAAAGAGGCATAATGATATTACCCTCAAAATGGCAAAAAGCAAAACATTGCATATTTCTTCATATAAATCAGATAATTCTAAGCCTTCAGTTTAAAGCAAAAATAATGGATTACTTTTTACTTCAGCAAATCTTATTCTTGATTCAAATATAATGCAATAATGGATATTGCTTTTAAATTAATAAAATATTGGCTAATTAATTATTTTTTATTTTTATTTTATTTTTTGCTTTAGATAACGTATATTTTTTTAAAAAAAATTAAAAAACCTCTTTTCCTAAATAAATATTTATTTAAAAATTTCTTAAAATTTTGTTACTCCAAAAAATCATCAAAAATAATTTATAATTAAAATATTTGCCTTTTCAAATTATAAAAATTTGTTTGAATTTTTTTTAATGAAAAATATTTTTTTAACTATTTATTTTCAGGTACTGGCTTGAATACTGCCTTCCAGTTATTTTTCGCAAACACCATTTGTTTAAAGGTAACACTAAATACTGCCGCTACGCGCCTTAAGGCGCTCAAATGCAGTACCAACCAATTAGACTCATTTCGATTGTTTATATTTGCCAACTGTCAGCCAATGTTTTGGTTCAAAGCCGACATTTGAGCGGCACTAATGGTGTTGCTATACAAAATTTTCATTTACACTTGCACTTAAAAACCAACAAACAGCTGCCGCAAAATAAATACTACAAACACACACACACGCACTTGCATAAATTTTGCAGCCATTTAACCAGCACTTACACACACCGCAACAGCGAGTGTACACTTGGCTATGTTATAAAGTGCTATGGAGCTTAAGTTGTTATTTAAGGTATCAAGCATGCAAAACAAGCACTAGAACTCGAACAAGTATAAGCGCCTTAAAGTCGACTTCGAAATGGACCTTAAGACGCTTAGAACTTGAGGTGTTTCATAGAAATTTCATTTTCAAAATGCTGCATGTATGGGGTGTGTGTGTATGTGTGCGTATTTATTATTTAACGACACGCTCGATAAGTTCATTTAACTTCAAACATACACGCGCCCATCTCATGGCCAAGTGCTAAATAGAGAGTTTGTGCACCTAAAAGTATACTTTTAACGTACAACAATAACATAATAGTGCTGACCTGGCAGTTTATAAATACAGTTTTGTTTCAATGCTTTTCTTTTAATACTTTAATGTTGTGTTCTAAGTGTGTGTGTGTGTGTGCAAGTATTATTGGTAGTGGTGGATTTTAGAAAATTGAAACGTGCCAGTTCATTGTCTGACCAGCCAATACATTCGTAGAAGTTATGCACACAAAATGCTACAAAAACAATTACAATTGGTTGGTCAATATAATTATCTGGTATTAACCCCTTTTCGAAAATTGGTTTCAGCGTTTTGCTGTTATGTTGGCTCTTTGGCGCTTAACGGAGGATTACTTATACACAATGAAAATAAGCAATCGATTATAAAGCGGCTTTAGTAATAGAAATAATATGTATAATTGTTGCTCGTAAATTAATAATGTGAACAACATTGTGTTTTATCATTGTATAATATCAGAATGCTCAACGACAAAGGTTTAATATTCTCCTTATATTATTTCAAAAACTTTTGTTTGAATTAATTTATTTTATTTTATTTTATTTTATTTTATTTTATTTTATTTTATTTTATTTATTTTATTTTATTTTAGTTTTTTAGTTTATGTTATTTTATTTCAATTTATTTTACTTTATTTTATTTTATATTATATTATTTTATTTAATTTAATTTAATTTAATATTATTTAATTTAATTTAATTTAATTTTATTTTATTTCATTTTATTTTATTTTATTTTATTTTATTTTATTTTATTTTATTTTATTTTATTTTATTTTATTTTATTTTATTTTATTTTATTTTATTTTATTTTATTTTATTTCATTTCATTTTATTTTATTTTATTTTATTTTATTTTATTTTATTTTATTTTATTTTATTTTATTTTATTTTATTTTATTTATTTTATTTTATTTCATTTCATTTTATTTTATTTTATTTTATTTTATTTTATTTTATTTTATTTTATTTTATTTTATTTTATTTTATTTTATTTTATTTTATTTTATTTTATTTTATTTTATTTTATTTTATTTTATTTTATTTTATTTTATTTTATTTTATTTTATTTTAATTTATTTTATTTTATTTTAATTTATTTTATTTTATTTTATTTTATTTTATTTTATTTTATTTTATTTTATTTTATTTTATTTTATTTTATTTTATTTTATTTTATTTTATTTTATTTTATTTTATTTTATTTTATTTTATTTTATTTTATTTTATTTTATTTTATTTTATTTTATTTTATTTTATTTTATTTTATTTTATTTTATTTTATTTTATTTTATTTTATTTTATTTTATTTTATTTTATTTTATTTTATTTTATTTTATTTTATTTTATTTTATTTTATTTTATTTTATTTTATTTTATTTTATTTTATTTTATTTTATTTTATTTTATTTTATTTTATTTTATTTTATTTTATTTTATTTTATTTTATTTTATTTTATTTTATTTTATTTTATTTTATTTTATTTTATTTTATTTTATTTTATTTTATTTTATTTTATTTTATTTTATTTTATTTTATTTTATTTTATTTTATTTTATTTTATTTTATTTTATTTTATTTTATTTTATTTTATTTTATATTATTTTATTTTATTTCATTTTATTTCATTTTATTTTATTTTATTTTATTTTATTTCACTTTATTTTATTTTATTTTATTTTATTTTATTTTATTTTATTTTATTTTATTTTATTTTATTTAATTTAATTTAATTTAATTTTATTTAATTTTATTTTATTTTATTTTATTTTATTTTATTTTATTTTATTTTATTTCACTTTATTTTATTTTATTTTATTTTATTTTATTTTATTTTATTTTATCTTATTTTATTTTAACATAGTTTTGTTTATTTATTTTATTACATTTCATTTGCTCGTTGTCTGCTTCACTTTGATTTATCCGATAAACTTATTTTCTCAGCGTATAAGTTTTATCACCTCTTTCCATCCTGAGTTTCTTTCATTAATTATACACTGTGAGTTTAACTCACAGACACATCGATGCTCTTCTCCTCCTGCATACTCATACTTACACTCATTTTCATTATTGATTGACCCATTCTGAATGCCTTTAGTGCAATGTGTTGCGGAATTGTATATTCATATAATCAGCCCTGTATCTCCTCACCTTTATACTTGTGTCACTTTGTTTAGTTATAGCATACATTTGGGTGGTTTGAGTAATATGTACTTATCGCAATCATTTTCAATTTGCTCTTCTTTGCATACTTTTTTCTGTCTCTTTCTGTTTTAGCCTGCTCGGTCAATGAATTATTTCCCCGATACAAGCAATTTTAATTAGCATCGTTAGCAATTAAATGATTGCCAATTAATTTGTTAGCACTCCTAAATGTATGCAGTACATTGTGTGCAATTAGTGAGATGACATTTTGAAAAAAATCAATCAGCGTTTATTTTGAGAAATGCTTGCAAAGCTAATTGCACTTTTAGACGTATTTAAATCATTTTAAAATAACATTGAATAGTAGTAAAAATATTTTCGTTTAAAAAAAAGTTTTTGATACTTTGTTGCAATGGAAAAATTAAGAGAAAAAAAATTAGTTAAAGTTATGGGCAGCAATTAGAAAACTTTGAATAATGGAAATAATATTTTAAACTAAATTTTTTACCTCCGAAAAAATGTTTTACGCTCAAAAATATTTGAATCATTTATATTAAATTCCTTTTGCATTCAGTGTAAATAACAAAAATTTCTTCTGGTTGCTTAACAGTAAATGCACATTTTGGTGTGGCGTGTGAAAAAACTGCACGCCTGACTGCATTGCATTCACACTTCAATCAACACAATATTTTTCGACGCGCACGTTGTTTATTGTGTATGGATGGAAATCAAAATCAAAGTAAAGGTATAAATAAATACAAAAATAAGTTACAACATATATGAAATATTTAAAATGAAATAAATGCGTAAAAAAATCAGCAGTACAGTGCAAAAAAAAAATACATGAAATGTAATAAATTTCAATAAAAATACTGTACCGCCCACGTTGCGATCCTGCGGAACGCCGAAAGCTAGGCAAAAGTAAATGTGTTAAACTCAACGAAATACCAGTTTTGTACTCAAGTCAAATGTCATCAATCATTGGTAAGTGCAAAAATAGCGTTGAATGGTTGGGCAAAAAATGCATACGATTTTATTTGCTACCATGACAACCTAAAAGTATGCAACGAAGAGTTGAATGGCGACAATATGTCAGCGGTAATTGTAAATTGTATTGGCTGTTATACGTGTATAGCGCACATCAATTGTATGTTTTATGACATGCAAGCATATACATTTATGTATGTATGTATGTATGTACACTTCAAAGCGTATGAAAAAATCCACAGCTCAAGTGTCAACAGATTTTTCCATCAAACGCAGGCAATTTCACCGCAAACTAGAAGAAATTTATTTAAATTTTTTCTTTAACATTTATATATTATTTTTATTTTTTTTTGTATTTGTTAAAATTATTCACTTTGCATTCTTTAAGCCCTTTTCAGTCTAAATGTATATTTACTTTAATTTTAACCTCGTTTTAATAATACAATGTGCAGCTCTAATGAAAAAGTCTCGCATACCTTTAGATGTATTGGCAACCAAACAAGTTTGTAAAGTACAAACAAAAGTTTAAGAAAGTGCTAACATTTTGCGGTTAGCTGATAAGAGTGCCACATAGAAATCTACATACATATATATATTTTATATTATTATATATAGACAGCTGAAGGAAGAGTATGAGTGTCGTATACAACAAAACACACATTGTATACCATTAAATTGATACAGTGTAACAAGCGCATTTGCTTGTGTTGAAGAAAAAAGAAAAAAAAATACAAAAAAAAATATAAATAATGAAAAACTAATATAAAGTAAGAATTTCAAAAAAAACAAAAAAATTTACAAACCGTTTCAACCAAATAACGTAGCATACATTTCGGCGTCACGACGAAAGTGTCAACAAAATTGTATTATTTTCATGCTTGCATTTGTATGTACATGCCCCTGTTGCAATGGTTTATTTACATATATGTAAATTACAAATAAATACAATTTTTCGCGCACATTTTTACATTGCATACACCCGGGCGTCAACTCAATTTTAACGTGCAAATAACTGCTGTCAAATACATACCTGTCTTTATACATACATACGAATAGGTATAGATATAAAATACCAGTATGTTGCTGTGAAAATAGAAAAGCAGTCGGTTTATTTGTAAAAATTTAATGAATTGCGTTTCGAGTTTGTAGAAAATTTAAATTGCTTGCAATTATTCCCAAATATTATATATTTTTTCCAAAAGATATCTCCAGTCTTTTAGTTTATTTTCCATAATGTTATACGTATTGAGTGCTTCTAAGACTTTGTTGCGCTTTAAAAATCTTTAACAGTCGGAATCTCGATTTCAAGTTAAAATTATGAGCAGTTGACAACCCTACTCCATATATTTTCAACAATTTTTAAGAATTTCCCATACTGAGCGTTTTTTATTTGATTTTTGGCTTAAAACTCATATTGCGATTATATTAATTTTGTTTTCACAACTGAAAACCGTCCTCAGATATAATTTTTTTACATATATATTTTTTAATTTCACTTTAACTTCCATATTACAACAGTTCGTGTGTCATGTTAAACTTCTTAATTAAACAATTTAAACAGTTGGTAACCGTTTTTAAAAATATTTTCGATGTTATTTATTAGAAATATTTAAAGTTTGAAATTTTCATTGTACTACATGTGTATATACGTTAAATAATTCATTAGGTATATCGAGTTTATTTTACCCATTGAAATTATGAATCAGTTGGCAACCCATCCCCAAATTTTTCTTCAATTCTCTTCAGTTGGACGCCCATATTTTGGTGTTTCGTTTATAGGGTAACATTTTTTAATTAATTTTTTTTTTTTAACCAGGCAGCCTTTTTCAAAATATTTTTAGTAGTATAGATTTCACAAAAGACTCTTTTTTTTTTTTTTTGGTATGCTAATTAAAATACTTCATAACTTTATTATAAATTTAAATTTTAATACAAAAACACCAAAAATTGTTTGTTCTATTTTATTTAACAATAACATTAAGAAGATTTAAAAATTTTACCGTTTTTTTAAATGAGAAAAATTTAAACAGCTGGCAACCCTACATAAATATTTGCAGTACTAAAGCTTTACCAATATATTATACATTTTTGATATTAAAAATGTAAACAAATTTATTCATATCAGTAAAAATTATACTGCATAACAGCTTCAGCTCAAATACATATATAATAGGTATATACATACGTATATATTGGTAAAAAATCTGCTTGCCGTTCTTGCAAAATTGCTGATGCGATTCAATTTTCATATATTTCCTATCATGAATTAAATGTTTAAAACAATGACAATTTCCTTATTAACCCCTACATGCTAAGCCCTAGGTCGTTGCTCTCTTCTAATTAAAAATTACATTTTACAGAAGTTGTCTATTAATTTTATTTGAAAAACATATGCGTGTATGTTTTTATATACATACTCGTATATAGATATATAAATGCCTGTTGCTTGACTATTACTTTAAAGAACAGCAAAAAATAAAAATACAAAATATTAAAAAAGTGCACCCAAAGCTGCTTCGTTTAACTTCGAAAAGGCGAAGTAAGCCATTCAATTAAGTTACAGAGCGCAAACAGAAGCCACGATCCTACCACTATAATCTTAATTGCAGCAAATGCCTAGCTAAGCACACTTGCATATAGACTTTAGTTTTTCCAACAAAAGCAACTATGCAAACCTCCTTCTATGATATCTTAATGTGCGCTTTGTGCTACAGTGGTGAGCAAAAATGTAGGCTTGATATACTCTTTAATATTGATTAAAAATAATATTAATAAAATTTAATTAACATTAATTTTCAATAATGTGCGTGTTATATTGCTTAATATAAATATTTAAAATGGCATTATTAAAAATATTTTTTTTTTAATATTTTAAATCAAAGAAAAGGCCAAAAGAATTTCAAAATTAAATTAAACTTATTAAAATTTTAGAGAATTTCCTAAGCAATTTTCTTAATTTTTTTTTTAAAGTACTTTCTCTTGCATAAGAGAACAAAATATACTACAATTGTTTTCTTTTGATGAAAACTTGTTACTTAGTGAAAATATGAGCGACTTTCGTGGGCTTGGGGATTGAGCTTTTAATATTGACTTTAGAAATTTTTTGTAAGATTTTCTAAGATATAGTAATATTGATAATAAACAATAAATTTAAGTTTCCGACTTTTTTTTGTTTAATTTTTAATGTCTTTTTAACTAGTTTTTATTATTTTTAAATTATTGTATTTTTTTAATTTTATAATAATAAATATTACATATTTAATTTTTTTATTTAATTCCCACTACAGTGCATTTTTTTCGCAAAAGATTTACCTCGAAAACCCTTCAAACCATCAAGAACTTCTAATTATGCTCTCATCTTTGCCCTCCACTGCATGCTTGCTTGTACCTATATGCAAATATATGTATATAACTGTCGCCACCTGGGCGATATGGCACTAATTATGCAATTAACGAGCCGTGTATGTACCACTTAATTAAATAATTTCATGCGCAGTCACAAGCATAGAGCATAAAGTGGTGAGCTATAACAAAGATATATGTATATGTATGTATGTATACAAACATAGATTGAAACCAGCACGCACACATACACGCTCGTTAGAAGCATGCGAACTCTAACGAAAATGTCGACAATTTACAGGTGTATAATTTCAGTAATTTTGTTTGCATGCCCACATGTGCATCAGCGTGTGTGTGTGTGTGTGCATTTAGCACAGTTGGCATGTGGCATGTGGCAAGTTGGCACATGCTGCTGTTGCCAGACAGTCTGAAATATGATATTTATGCGACACAACGACAACGGCAACAAGGTGAACAACTAACTCAAGGCGCAAAAAACCAAATGTTAACGGTAGTTTCATGTCATTTTGGCACACGTGTGCATGTGTGTGGGTTTCACATTATCTAGTAGGTATGTGAGTGGAGTATAAAGTTTGTAGGTGTCCAAACGGCTGTTGGAGTTCGCACAAAAAATTATGACATTTAAATAACCAACACGCAATACACACTAAGTTGTGTTAGTAAAAAGAACAGAAAATATATGTAAAAAAATATTTATGTATGTAACTGCGACAGCTGCATAGAGCAGCTGGTTTTGGTGCATGATTTATGAGAGGACTAAAAAGGACAGTGAAAATGTCGTCTGAGACAACAGTCTGGGCGGATTAAACGACTGGGTCATTAAATTCGAAAAAGATTTAAGTAAAACTAAATTTTCATAAAGAAATAATTGTGAAATGTATATAAAAAATTAAATAAAATAAAGAAAATTAAATTAGATAAATAAAATAGAAAGAAGTAAATTAAACTAAATAACATTAACTAAAACAAAACCAAAATAAATTAAATTGAAATAAAATAAATAAAAAAAAACAAAATAAAAAAAAATTACAATGAAATAAAATAAAATAAAATAAAATAAAATAAAATAAAATATTTAGGGAAATGGTTTCCTCTAAGTGGTTCGTACCTGCCTGCGTGCTTAATAAAACCAGCCAACGAGAGCCAATAATTGTCTACAAGTGTCTAGGCTTTAATAAACACGGCAAATGATAAAAAAAACACGGTAGTTCTGGACGTGCGCGCCTTTATTAGTCGCATGTACGAAATGCTTGAGTTTTTATTTCAGTATGATCTTATATAGCTAAAATTCATAGAATCTAAAATTGAAGGACAACAGTTATAAGTAATTCAAATTGAGTGAAGCTTTTGACAAAAGCTTTTGAGATGAGCTTTAAACATATTATTCTATTCTAAGCCTGTGTTTACATAGCTAATAACATAATCATTTAACATAATGTTAAGCTAAAAGAAATAATTGTAACATTACATTTCTTGAATTTAACTTATGTACTAGTCTATTATTAATAATATGGATACAGCCGCTACAGCCTCCCCCTCTGACGCAGAAATCGCCTCGATGATGCAGTCAGCACTTCGTTAAAATTTTCGTGGACGCAAAACTCTCATCGTTACATCAGCGTTATCGCTATGGGAATTAGTTGCACTGTTGCTGTGTTGCCTATCTTCTTCTATATTCATGTTTATTGGTATGTGTGCGGATGTAGTTGGCACTTTTGGACGACCTCGCTTCCTATGCTGGTACTTTGGGTCAATATTCGGACCTTTATATAGAGTCAAAGCAGTGGCGTGGTACGTTCCAATAGGCTCGCCTGGATTCTCGTTTGTTGTAATAACATAAGAACTTGATCCTTTCTTAGCAGTTATGATGTATGGTCCATCTCTACGTGTGGCAAATTTGGACGTTATTTTTTCACTTGCTTTACTAAGTATGTGTGTATCGACGAGCACTTTATCGCCAATGTTATATGTTGTATGTGGTCGACGCTTGTTGTCTACATATTGTTTGTTTTTATCTTGACGTTTTTCTTGCACTTCTATAGCTAATTTTAGTGTGTTGGCAAGTTTGGTCAAATGCGGCGTTATTTGCGGCACAAAGTTTTCTGTTTCGATTACTCGTTTAAGATCATAGTGTGCTTCAAGTGGGCTTCTTAACTCTCTTCCAAACGTAAGGTATGCTGCCGAGAAGCCAGTGCTTTCACATTTAGCAGTGTTCATCGCGAACCTTATCGTTGGTAAACATGTGTCCCATGCAGTGTGGTCTTTGCCTACGTAGATAGATAATTGAGTTTTGAGGTCCCTGTTTTTCCTTTCAACTGGGTTTGCCTCCGGATGATATAGTGGTGTAAAAGTTTGTTTGATGCCCAGGCAGTAGGCTAGCTTTTGCATTACGGCTGAAATGAATTGACTTCCGTTGTCTGAATGTATACGCCGTGGTACACCAAACCTTAGAACGATTTCGTTCAAAATAGTTGTTGCACAAGCTACTGCTGACGCTTCCTTTAATGCAAACAGTTCAACCCAACGGCTGCATAGGTCTTCCACGACAATTATCCAACGGTTATTCCTAGCTGTACAAGGTAACGGACCGAACAAGTCAATAGCAATGATTTCAAATCTCTGGTTGCTTGAAACTGTTTGGAGCAAACCAGCTGGCTTCATATTCGTGGGTTTATATTTCTTGCACTCTACACAAGATTTTACGTACTTTGCAATTTGAGCGCGCATACCAGGCCAAAAGTAAAGTGGAGCAATTCGGCTAGTAGTGCGATCAATACCATAATGTCCTGCAGTTGGATCCTCGTGAAACTTCTTTAAAACTATTTCTCTTAAGTTTCTAGGTACCACCAGTTGACCATTTTCTGAGTCTTCTTCTGAACAGAAGCGGTATAGTACCCCATTTACCATAATATAACCTCTACTTGTGTACCTTGTAACGTTTTCGTCATCTTTTTCAAACGACTCGATAATGATTTTCAGATTTTCATCTTCTAGTTGCTCCTTTCTAAACTCTTCAGCGCCTTTATGAGGAAAGTCTATTTCGAAGGAGTTAATAATAGCCTGAGTATCATGGCAACAAGGAGGGCGTGACAGCATATCTGCTACAATGTTCTGCTTTCCTGCAGTATAACCCAGCTTTAAATTGTACATCTGAAGTTGCAACGCCCATCTAGCAAGACGTCCTGTTGGTGTTTTTAGACTTAAAAGCCATTTTAATGGTTGGTGGTCAGTTAAAACAGTTATTTCTGCTCCTTCTACGTATCCACGAAACTTTTGTAGAGCCCAAACTATAGCGAGTGCTTCGCGCTCCGTGGTGGAGTAATTTCTTTCAGCTGCAAGCAAGAGACGGCTTGCGTATTCAATCGGGTGTTCATCCTCGTTCTCCCCCTGCAGTAGAACCGCTCCGAGCGCATAATCGCTGGCATCTGTTTTTAAAATAAATGGCTTGGTTTCATCAACTTGTTGTAGTACTGGTGGAGAAGAAAGTAGCACTTTGAGTCTATCGAATGCCGTTTGTTCTTCTGAGGCCCATTTCCATACTACATTCTTTTTAGTTAGATTTGACAAGGGTTTTGCTACCTCAGCAAAATTTGGAATAAATCGTCTATACCAAGAACACGTTTGTAAAAACGATACGAGTTGCTTTAAATTTTTTGGATTAGAACGTTTGAGAATAGCCTGTGTTTTTTCGTCATCAACTTTGAGACCTTGCCTGGTTAAGATATGTCCGAGGTATTTTATCTCTTCTCGACAGAAAACGCCTTTTCCTCTGTTTAACTGAAAACCATATTCTTTAATTTTTGAAAGAGTTTGTTTCAGGTCTTTTATATGACAGTTGAAGTCATTCGAGCATATAATGATGTCATCTATATACGCTAATATTAAAATATTTGGCAATTCGGACCGAAATTTATCAATAAGACGCTGGAATGTGGCCGGAGCGTTCTTCAATCCGAAAGGCATTCGATTAAATACGTATATTCCGAAAGGAGTTGTAAATGCAGTTTTAGGTTTATCTGCAGTCGCCATTTTAATTTGCCAGTATCCGGCTTTTAAGTCGATAGTAGACATATACGGTGTAGCTTTCGCAGTATGTAACAGGTCATCCATGCGTGGTAATGGGTATGTGTCTGTTGTGGTAATGGCATTCAAGCGCCGATAATCAACACAAAACCTCACTCCTCCATCTTTCTTTGGTATCAAAACAACTGGAAATGCCCAAGGAGATTTGCTTTCTTCTATGATACCTCCTTTCAGCATGTCTTCTAATTCCTTCTTCAACTTATTCTTCATTGCCGGTGAAATTCGATAGGGATGTGAAGATATTGGAGCACTTAATTCCGTATTAATATGGTGTTCTATATGAGGTATTGGAGCTACGGATTCTTCAAAGACTCCTCTATATTCTTCAAGCAAGTTCTCTAAACGTGTTCTCTCCTCATCATCTAACGATACTCCTTCATTAGGGCGAAGTTTTATTTCTATTGAGTTTATGTCAACAAAACAGCTTACTTTCTTTTCAGCTTCACTGCTCCTTTTTACTTTCTTCAGCGGCGGAAACAAATTTGATTGTGCCGGTATCTCGTAGTCTTCTGGTATGCTTCCAGTAAAAATATCGCTTATTTCTCTTGGCGAATATTTATATGTAGACTCGCAACTTGTATTTGTGTTTTCGAACCAAGACATAAATTCGGTTATTTGGTTATAATTCTTCGTATACGTTCGTATGCCTGCTTCAGACAGCGACAGTGGATGCTTGACCTGGGTTGCTTGCATTTTAAACTCGAATATAGTGTTAGCGTCGTCCTTAAAATGCCAAGTTCGTTGCGCAAGATCCATTACTATTCCGGCCTGTTCGAGGAAATCGATTCCTATCAGAGTCCGATTATCTTTAGCGTGTGATAAACAAATAAATCGTATACGTTTGAAGCGTTTACCAATTAGAATGTCTACAATCGTAGAGTAAACCATCTCCTTGCGAACAAAACCATCAGCTAATTTAATTTCAGAAAATACTTTTTGAAATTCAACACCTTTCCGTTTAAGTTGTTCATATAGTTGACTACTTGCAACACTCGTTCTTGCAGCTGTATCGATATATGCTTCACCTTTCAACCCATTAATGTTGATGTCAACTGTTGGTACGTTTCGACCTATAACGGTGGTTTGCATCGCGTTAAAATCAAGCTTCTCTGGACTACGTAACGGGTTTTTCTGATTGCAATTTGGGCAATTCGACCTGTAGTACCCAGATGCACCGCAACCATAGCAGTTAAAATTGGTTTCTTTCATTTTTTCTGTAGATTTTCTTTCAAATTCTATCTTCTTGTAACAGTTTTCGGCGGAGTGATTTTTCTTTCGACAATAAGAACATCTGAGGAGAACTTTGTTAGTCGTGTTGTCCGCTGAGTCGATAGCTTTGAACACACTTTTGTTCTCACCCAGTAACAATTCTACTTCGCGAGCTTTGTCTAAGAGCTCACTAAATGTTTGTATAACTCCTCGAGGAATTTTTTCACGTATCTTTAAAGTAAGTTGAGAAAATATCATGTCGATCATCGTTTTTTCACTTAGTTTTTCGGAAAGTTGTGCAAATAATTGTCGTTTTTTGCATATAAATGAGTCGGTAGATTCAGTGAATTTTTGTTTTTCTTGATTGATCTCCGAAAAAATGCGCCAATCTGGTTTTGGCGGAGAAAATGCATTACGAAGCAGATCTATGGCGTCATTGAAAGTTTCAGCTTCATGCTTAACACCTTGCCACCATGACGAAGCGTAGCCCTCTAGCAAAAGAGGTATGCTTAACAGCGCTCTTTCGTCCGATATGTTTTCCGCATCTTTATACACCAAAATCGTCGCAATAAAATCTTCAATTTTGCTGGTGTTCCTTCCACCATTAAAACGTACGCTACATTTACTGAAAGTAGCCCTCGTATCTTGGTTTACGTGGAGGTTTCCTAACAGTTGTCTAAACTAAGACTCTGTTAATGTTACATTAGACGTCTGACCAACGTTGGTATTAACATTGGTAGTTCTGTTAACCTGCCTTTGGGTACTAACAGAACTGGTACTCGCTCTTACATTTTCGTTGGTGTTCGTTGTGTGCTTAGGGGCGTTAACAGTTTGCCTTGGAGCTTCTAAGTTAACATTTGCGTTAGCAGTATTTGCATTAGGGGCAATTTGATTTGTAATCTCTGCATCCATTTTTACTTCGATTACTTCTACGTTTAACCTAGGACTTTTCCTTCTCATGAACGTGAAATCGACCGTTTTGTCTTACCAGCGAGGATTTTATTGTTATAATAGAAATAAAAGCTTCGTTGTAGGATTCTAACCACAGTTGATTATATGCCTAAAAGTATGCAACGAAAACAGCTTTTTCCCCAAAACAATTTTAGTGCCTTTCCATGTGCCGTGGACAACAACAAGGACGTACAACGCAACTCTAATTTGTTTTAGTTAGCGGTATTTTCCTATGTATATTTATTTTCTTTTTATGTTGAGTCAACTTTTTGCAAAAACAACAACGTGAACTTGCCAAAACAGTCTTAAGGCCTCTGAAGGAATGTAACTTCACTGAGCTCTGGAACTTGAAGATGTCTTGTTGTTTTAAGTTAAATCAATTGCCAATCAGCCAAATGGTGTCCGCTTGTATTCTGCTTTTATCATCAGCCACAAGAGCCAAAACTTGTCTACGTGCGTCTAGATGATTTTTGCAAAACTATTAGACTGCCAGATTTCCAAGCATAAATAAGGTTTGTTGATGTTTATTAGCGACTTCTCAAATTAAGTTGCTTATATTATTTAGCAAAATTATATTTGAAAATCCGCGATTTTACGTTGGGCGCCAGATTTAGGGAAATGGTTTCCTCTAAGTGGTTCGTACCTGCCTGCGTGCTTAATAAAACCAGCCAACGAGAGCCAATAATTGTCTACAAGTGTCTAGGCTTTAATAAACACGGCAAATGATAAAAAAAACACGGTAGTTCTGGACGTGCGCGCCTTTATTAGTCGCATGTACGAAATGCTTGAGTTTTTATTTCAGTATGATCTTATATAGCTAAAATTCATAGAATCTAAAATTGAAGGACAACAGTTATAAGTAATTCAAATTGAGTGAAGCTTTTGACAAAAGCTTTTGAGATGAGCTTTAAACATATTATTCTATTCTAAGCCTGTGTTTACATAGCTAATAACATAATCATTTAACATAATGTTAAGCTAAAAGAAATAATTGTAACATTACATTTCTTGAATTTAACTTATGTACTAGTCTATTATTAATAATATGGATACAGCCGCTACAAATAAAATAAAATAAAATAAAATAAAATAAAATAAAATAAAATAAAATAAAATGAAATAAAATAAAATAAAATAAAATAAAATAAAATAAAATAAAATAAAATAAAATAAAATAAAATAAAATAAAATAAAATAAAATAAAATAAAATAAAATAAAATAAAATAAAATAAAATAAAATAAAATAAAATAAAATAAAATAAAATAAAATAAAATAAAATAAAATAAAATAAAATAAAATAAAATAAAATAAAATAAAATAAAATAAAATAAAATAAAATAAAATAAAATAAAATAAAATAAAATAAAATAAAATAAAATAAAATAAAATAAAATAAAATAAAATAAAATAAAATAAAATAAAATAAAATAAAATAAAATAAAATAAAATAAAATAAAATAAAATAAAATAAAATAAAATAAAATAAAATAAAATAAAATAAAATAAAATAAAATAAAATAAAATAAAATAAAATAAAATAAAATAAAATAAAATAAAATAAAATAAAATAAAATAAAATAAAATAAAATAAAATAAAATAAAATAAAATAAAATAAAATAAAATAAAATAAAATAAAATAAAATAAAATAAAATAAAATAAAATAAAATAAAATAAAATAAAATAAAATAAAATAAAATAAAATAAAATAAAATAAAATAAAATAAAATAAAATAAAATAAAATAAAATAAAATAAAATAAAATAAAATAAAATAAAATAAAATAAAATAAAATAAAATAAAATAAAATAAAATAAAATAAAATAAAATAAAATAAAATAAAATAAAATAAAATAAAATAAAATAAAATAAAATAAAATAAAATAAAATAAAATAAAATTAAATTAAATTAAATTAAATTAAATTAAATTAAATTAAATTAAATTAAATTAAATTAAATTAAATTAAAATAAAATAAAATAAAACAAAATAAATAAAATAAAAAAAAAAACAAAATAAAATAAAATAAAATAAAATTAAATTAAATTAAATTAATATAAATTAAATTAAATTAAATTAAATTAAATTATATTAAATTAAATTAAATTAAATTAAATTAAATTAAATTAAATAAGATAAAATAAAATAAAATAAAATAAAATAAAATAAAATAAAATAAAATAAAATAAAATAAAATAAAATAAAATAAAATAAAATAAAATAAAATAAAATAAAATAAAATAAAATAAAATAAAATAAAATAAAATAAAATAAAATAAAATAAAATAAAATAAAATAAAATAAAATAAAATAAAATAAAATAAAATAAAATAAAATAAAATAAAATAATATATAATAAAATAAAATAAAATAAAATAAAACAAAATAAAATAAAATAAAATTAAATAAATAAAATAAAATAAAATAAAATAAAATTAAATAAAATAAAATAAAATAAAATAAAATTGTATTAAATGAAATTTAATTAAAATTTTTAAAATAAAAATTGCATTAAACTGAATTAAATTAAAAAAATAAAATAATTTAAGTTAAATTAAATGAAGCAAAATAAAACGAAAAAATATTAAAGAAATAAATTTTAAAGAAAATAAATTTTTTTTTTTGATAGTATAGCTAAAATTATATGATCCTGAAGCCTTGAGCTCCATATGACCGCAGGAGAATTTTTTGAATTTTCCAAAAAATGGTCCATTATTCAGCCAATAGTAGATAAATATGGTACATCTGAACTTCTCTCTAACTCGGTGGTATTTTTCTCAGAAAAGCTAGATTTTCGCCAAAACGTGTATCGGACAGCTTTGAACTAGAAAAACATTATTCGTTCAAGTTATAACCAACTAATTCCGATTTAATTTCGAAAAATTGCTGTTTTCAAACAGATAGATCTTTTCCTATAAACTTTAGTTTGTTTTATTCTTAAAAGATATTGAAAATTTCCGTTAGTCGAGACAAAAATTGCCAATATTGCATTGAGCCCAATAAACTGACTGAAATATTTTTAAAAATATCCTTTTCCGCTTTTCAACATATTTATATATATATATATATATATATATATATATATATATATATATAAACTTTTTTGTTAAGGTAGAATGGTAAACATCAAGTATCGCTCTCATTTTTCTGCAATTTGCCTAATTTGTCCTTTCATAGCTTTTAACTACCAACGCTCGGTTACATGTTTCCGCTTGTCACCACAAACACGCATACTTTGCCATTTTACATGTATGTATGTACATATATACTCGTATAAATATACCAAACATAAGTACGTATATAGTTTACAACTTTGTACACAGAATACACATCACGACACCTGCAAATTAGTCGCTGACAGCTGACTTCCGTTCGACTAAGTGAGAACGACAAGTGGCGTTGGCGAGCAAAGTGCTTGACAAATATGCAAATTACAAAATATTTTTATGTGTGTGTTTATTTTGTTTTTGTTAGTGTTTTTTTTTTTGTTTTTTTTTTTTTGTTTGCTGCCTGTTTGCATGTCCACGCGCCGCTTACAATATAACAACATAATTGTTGTACTTTGACTAACAAATTATGGCAGCAACATTTTAACAGGCGTACAAATACATACAAATATACATATTTGTACACATATAAGCAAAATAAAAAAAAACGACATGAAACAACGCTCAACCTTGCAAACTAAATTTTATGTTTCCCCAACTCATTTTTACTGCCCCACTTCACACCTACTTTCGCCACCTTTGACATGCAACTGAGGAATTATTCATAATTTAGTAAATATGCGACACTTACTGTGTGTGTGTGTGTGTAAGCAACTATACAATGCTGTAAATAGCTCATAAAAAGTGATGGCAATTACAAAAACACCAACAACAGCAACGCGGTGTAAAATAATGACCCAAAGTGTCAGCAATCAGTGTTGAAATGACTTTTTCCGCTTCGCTAACAACCAAAAATGAAACAAATGAAGTGGCAAAAGTGTAAAAAACAACGCACGGGCAACAACAAAAATAAACAATATGAAAGTACAAACAACATAACGGTACCAACAACACCCCCAATTTACCTGCAAACTCAACCATTTGAGCCTGAAATTGTTTAGTCTGGTGTTGCGAAAAAACGGGGTATACTCTCTGGCGCATGCGTTACAATTAATTGTTACACACGCATTTTTGTGTTGTTGTTTCTTGTTTGACAGCAATTATTGTGCTTAATATTTTTGTTTGTAGCACGCGCCCGCCGAACGGTGTTAATGAAGTGACACATTTTTAACGGTGTAAATATAATAAAACATCAGACAATAGCATGGCATGCAACAACAAAAATGATAACAAAGTAAATAACTGTACTACAAGCGTAGAACAATAAAGCTAACGTACTCAAATATTTTCTAAAATAACAAACACTAACTTTTCATATTGTTTACAAAATAGCATAACTCATAATTTTTAAATATCGAAAAAGTGACAAAATAAATTATTTTAGAGTAAACAGAATTCTTTAAACAATTAAAACACCAATAATTATTTAAAAAAAAATTGCTGAAAATTTTTTTTTTGAAGATTGTTTTCTAGTTTTCACACGTTTGTTATTAAAAACTTTAATTCAATTTTAATTTAAAATTTTTTTTCACAATAAATACCACAATAAAAAACCATGCAAAAATTATGAAAAAATATGTATGTAGTGCTTGCCATCCGAAAGATCATGCGAAGATTGTATTTCATACTTTGAAGTAAAAAAGATGACATAAAAGTTTACCTATAAGCATATTCCCAGCATTATCTGAGAAATAATAAATTTCGTGTTATAGGTACTCTTTATTGTCTCATTATACTCCTTTTTGTCTTATTATTCTTTCCTATTCTTATTCTTAGTAATTCCTCCCAAAAACGCAAAATTTGCAAATTTTGATTTATGCTCTTTTTCCGGTTAACACTTTTTTTGGTAGCTAAGTTACACATAAGCAATTTCCGCATGTTAGTTCAAAATTTATAAATTTTGAGTTATGCCTTTTTTCCGGTTAATGAACTATAAATATAGAAATAAACCTTATAAAGTTACCCTCAAACAAATTTATGCGCACAGCTATAAAAAAAACAATTAAGCGACCATTACAAAACACGCAGTGATTAGCGAACAAAATAATATAGTTAACTTACACGCAAACTAATAAGAAATTTACCACGCTAGCAAAAAAAAAACTCACCTGCAAAAAAGCTTACTACTGCTTGCATTCTTGCATTTAGCGTAACGCCCTTATTTCCGTCGTCACACTTAATTTGCCGTGTCACGCAAATACCTGGTTATAAAATTGACTTTCTACCCTTTTCCTGTTGGTTGTTAATTTTTTGTACTTAATTCTCTTCACCCTTATTCACACTTTCCTAAATGTTTTTGGTTATTTTTAACAGAAAAATTATGTGTTTTTAATTATTTTATGACTCTAACCGCTTTGAGGGTATATCGTTACTAGGAAAATTGAAAATAATGTGTACTGAAAAAGTGATCCGGAAATCCTTTCGTCGTTCCCGAAATTACAGCTTTTATACCAAAAAAAAACTATCAGGACTACATTACCTTTTTTATTATGCAAATAACTGTCTCGTGGGTTTACACTCATATTTAAGCCAAAAATTATTCGATATAGTTTGATTGCTTTCCATCCCCTTCAGTGTTCTTCTAAGCCACTATGATAGAAAACTCAAAATTATGCCAAGACGATGGCTGTGTCTAATCTGGGCTGCTCAATTGCAGAGTCAACGATATATATTCACAAATCAAAGTTAGATTGCAGTTGCTCATCGAAGTGGAAAGGAAACGGTAGAAGTCGAAGTTCTTTCCCCCTAGTATCATACCTTAAATCACATATGACTCACAGGAGGAGGGATCAACTACTTTACATAACATAAACTTATTCACAATTGCATAAAGTTTTTATCTTCACCACTTCAGTTAGAAGTCTTGCTTGGAAAAAAACCCTGACTACCACCTGACTACCAACGATTCATATATAACTCTACATTTCTCGAGGCCAAATGAGTCATTTTTTATTATTTTCTACCATATTTTTCTTAATATATTCTAAGTTGACGTTGTACTGCCTGCTAAAATGGCACCGCGAAATGATTATTTAAAAAGTCCTCTTTTAGGAATCATCAAAACTCTTTTTATCTTTTTTTGAACTTCAGTCCTTGTCGAGAAATTTATTCAATATCTCTAACGTGTAAAGATTATGGAATCCATACCATAGTCATAGCAACACCTTGTAACTTTGAAACGAGGTCTTCGCACTGAGTCAAAACAGAAAAAATCATCTGAAAGTCAATCAAAGGCCAAGCTGAGTGTTGACGGAGTTATACCATCATAATTCTTTTTAGAAATTTAGGCGATAAATAAAATAATAAAATATTTAAATATTTGTCGAAGAAGTGCAGATTTGTGGAAAGAAAACTAACGAATGTCCTCAAATTATCATCGTGAAGGAATTTCAGTACGAAGATTAAAGCATTATCATCGGTCAACCACTGTAAGTACCAGATATGGCTTCGGTCGATTTTTCGCCCTTACAAAAAATCAAATTATCACTTTGAGGTACAAGTTTATAGTAAAAATATACTCGAAGGAGTTGACCATCCATGCTGAGGGGCGAGGGCAATTAGAAAATAAAATTTTCTGTAATTTTGTATGTTGGTTGAACACAACTCAAGCGTTCTGTGGCATTTCGAATGTTAGTACGTGTATGTAATGAGAACCACTCGGCTATTGCGCCGCAAGGGACCCTTCATTTAAACTCCTTAATCTACTGTATTTCTCAAAAAGCCAGACACTAGGTAATCCATCAAAATAAATACGTGTATGCTCTGTCTACTCTCCATACTTTACGCCCACCCGCCATTAATCAGCAAACAAGAAATTTTTCAAATTTCCGTCATTTCCAATCCTTTCCGCCAATAAATAATATAATAAATATTATCCATAAGAGTGCTGAGTATTATTTGATGAATTTTATCGCTATTGAACATAGAAAAATTCCAGTTACCATTGAATTAATGTACAAATTTTCCGCTAGCTATTGATACATGCGTTGCATACTCGACGGAGCGCAGCGAAAGAAGGATGATAACGTTGATGGGTGTTTGCAACGAAATAGAGCAAAAAGAAAACTTACAACTATAAAGTAAAGAAGCAGCAGCAGCTTTTCGTCATAGAAGTATAAACTCTTTCAATTTTTTTTTTTTTTTTTTGCCTTCCTCTTCAATTTTATTTTCATAATTTAAATAGAATACATAATATTTTACAGATCACTGAGAAGCATTGTATGGCGTAGATAGTGTGAAGTGTATGAAGAGGTTTGTGTGCGCTGCAAGTGTGTGAATGAAATAAGTAGCAGCGATGATGGATAGAGTGTATAATAAAACTTGCAATGAAGGCAGAGAGAGAGAAAATAAAGTGTAGCAATAAATTTATTTTGTAACCATAAGTATGCAATATTTCTCATATGTGGCCAATATATTTTATGCAAAAATAAATAAAAGGAAAAAAATCTGTGAAAAAATAAAAAGTGACTGAAAACTTATTAAATTCATTGAATATATGTTGTTTTACTACCATTAAGGGGTTCAGAAAATACACTACTAGAGTACACACGCCTGAGTGTAGGCAATGTTTTTTGAATTTTACGTTCTCATTGTAATATTAAATTTCTCATCTACTTTAAGTATGCTAATATTAGTAAAATATTTGAATAATTTTCTTTCACTCTCCTCGTGGTGAAATGTAAATAGAAAAATAAAAAGGAAATTAAAGAAATTTTAAAAGTTATTTTTTATTTAAAAATATATATAATTAATGATATTGTTTAAAGGCGTACAAAAATAAAGAAAAATTATATACAAAGTTTTGCGATTAAACTTATTATTTTTATTATATTTTATATTATATTATATTTTTTTATGATTAAAGTATTTTTTATTTCTTATACAAATATGTTTATTAAATTATATATGTTTATTAAAGTTTTGGAAATTAATATAAGTTTTTGTAGCTTAGAATTATTTTTGTTTGAAATTTTACATTTTAATAACAAAAACTATATTTCTCTCAATATTACTGCAACTCTGCTGAAGAAGAAAACAATGTTGAGCACCCAAATGTAGGCAATATCAATTTAAACCAATTTCTAAGAAATGTTATCTTTACTATGACATTAATTAATTTTTTCTTTGGAATTGCGACATTTTTATTAAAATTTTTCTTAACATAAAATTTTAAATAATGTACAACAAAACTCGAAACATATTTATCTGAATTTTATATATTTTGGAAGTACAATAATTTATATTAACCTATCGTGATTTAAAACATAAATTTGTTAATTTGTTTACTTATTCCAAATTTTTGTGTTTAAAATTGTAATACTTTCAAATTTAATTACACTATAAATTTATATTTTTTATTATTTTTGTATTCTATTATTTCCAATAGTAGTTTTAAGTAAATAAAATAATAAAAAATTAAAAAAATTTTAAAAATTGTCAAAATTTGTTCTTACAATTTTTTTTTAATTTTTTCCGGGAAATGAAAATTTTTTTTTGGAAAAAAATTAAATTCCATAGTAAAGTCTACTGATGTTTAATCTACACAATAAAAAAAAAAAAAAATTTCAAATTTCAAATTAAAATTGTTACAAAATTATTTTCCTTATTTAAATTATTCATTAAAATAATATTTTAATTCTCATTTTAAATTAATTTCTTTTGTTTTGGCTGCATGCAAAAATTGCATAAAAGAAAATATTGTAATTTTATTACATAAAGACTTCATCTTGTTTAGCATTTAAATCGTGCAAATGAAGCATTAAAAGCACAACAGTGCACAATTCCTAAAGCAATGCACACTTTTAGGCGCATATTCTAGTTATGAGCTACTGCACAGGTTACATGCCACAGTATTGCACAAAATATCACTTATACAAATTTATTAAGCAGCTTGCAAACAAACTTACACTCAAAAACATACTTCTCATGTATCTGCGCTTGTATTTAAGTACATTTGTCTGTTTGCTTGCGGTTACCGCTTCATGCCTGCCGCTGACACCTCAAAAACTTGGTCGCATTGCTTGGCTATATTGTTTTTGTTGCTTTTTCATACCAACTCTTTTGTTATTGTTTCGTTTTTTTATACACTTAGTATATTCATACATTTTGTGCAATGCATGTGAATACACTTGGCACTTTCGCTGTTGGCCTGGGGCAGTCACCAATTCATAGCAGCTGTCGGTTGTGTCGCCCTCTCTCTCCCTCTCTCGTTCTCCCTTTCCCACTCTTTCTACGTGCATGTTGCGTTGAACTTTCGCTGCAACTGAACTGTGAAATGCGAATAGTTGCGGTTTTTCTTGTTTTGCATTTGTCACATTGTTACTGTTTTGGAAAATTTGGGTCAGATGTGGTGTTAGGCGGTCGGTGTGGGGGAGGTGATGCAGGCAGTGGAAGGTGGGTGGTTTTGTGAATTTATGCAAGAAAGCAATTTATATTTTAAAGAAGTGAAAACTATACTTCAGTCGAGTAAGTAATGATTAAGATGTATTATTGAAAATTCTTTAGTGGAGCCTAAAGATATGCCACAATTTCACTTATATGCTGCATTTCGAATATGTAAGGTAGTTGAGTACAGAAACTTTCACCTGGTCAGCAATAGAGACACAAAAAGAATATAAAATTAAAAAAAAAAGATTATTTCATATGGAAAGTCACCTTTGAAAATATGTTTCAATGCGTTGGTTTTAGGATTTGAAGACTTATAAATTAATACCATTTTATTTAATATTATTAGAAAAATTAATTATTTTAGTAATTTATGTTTTGAAAATTGTTTTAAGCTATGGCAAATTATCAATTTTATATAAAATAACATTAATTTTTTTTTTTTAAATCCCTAGAGTAATTAATAGAATTGAACTTCCCCGTATCTCAACTAAATTAATGAAAGTTATTGCATATTTTTGAGCACCAATATGAATGTTATTTTTTCATTAAATATATATATATATAATTTTTAAAATTTCTAAAACATTGATTTCGAGCAGAATTTAGCACTCAGCAAACAAATGAAAAAAAAAAAACTAAAACAAGACTTAAGGCAAAATTTTCTATGAAATATATCCAATTAATGCAATTTTGCAGCAACTGAGCTTAAATGCATTTTTTATTACTTTAAAATAAATTTAGTTCATAAAATAGTTAGAAGTTAAAAAAAAATAAAATTTAATTTTCCATTATGATTTTTTGCGAGTCTGAAGCATGCCTTTGGGCTAAAGCGTGTATAAAAATTCTCAAAACCAATTAAATAGAAATTTACTTAGATTTGCATAAATAAGTCAGAGTATGAAAGTAAATTAAATCATTATTGTTTTAACACATTTTATAAATTTGGTTGACAAAAAGAAAAATGATTGAAAATTTTTAATATTTGCTTTTGTAAACTTTAGTGGTATGGAATTTAAAAAAAAATGGTATCTGAAAGTTGTTGTTTAAAAGAATTTGCCCAGTGTAAGCGATACGAATTTTAGCGTTTATAATATAAAATATAAACTTTAAGACTTGTTTCAAAAATGTTTTATATATTCTGTTATTGTTTTTAAATAATAAAGCCAAAAACTATTTCGCATTTTAAGGTTGTAGGCCAAAAATATGCACTAGTGTTGAATGGATGTCTAATAAAAAAGCCGCTGTATAAAAACGTCGAAGTTTCGAATATTAAAAAAGCTGTTACATACATTTAGGCGCTTACTTTCTAAACTTTAAAGTACAGCAAGAAAATCGAGACTGTGATAAAGGGAAATTAATCAGTAAAACTATAAAAATTGATTAAAAAATTATAATAAAAGTAAATACATTTCTGAGTAAAGTTAACAATGTCGCTAAATAAAAAAAATTAGAATTATTTATTTTATATTTTAATTTTAAAATTAGTTCAAAATAATAACATAATTTTTTGTTATGTTCGCAAACTGTGTTAGTGCTGAAATTTGGCAACACTACCACTGAGCGAGATCAACGATTGAAAAAAGGTGATGTTACCAATAATTAAGTTTTTATGGTATACATTTAGACGCAAGTTACTATAATTTCAATCTTAAAAATTCAAAAAATGTATATAATCATATCTAAATTACCGAAAAAAAAATTGTAAATAATTTCAGTTTTGGAAGTTAAAATGCAGAGCACAATTTTATATATTTGGGCTCCAGTTGACCGACAAGTTAAAATAAAAAAGCTTAATACCTCAGCTCTAACTCTAAACAATTGCAGCTTAATATGGTCAAGTCACTTCAAAAAGCCTTTCTAGCGCTTTCTGAAATGCCCAAAAGCCTTTAATTATACGTTTCGTTGCCTACATTCAGGCGCACTTCAATTAAACAATTTATTTCAAGCGCTCGAGCGTCTGTTAACCATTAATTTTTGTGTGCCAAATTTTTTTTCTGTAGTGCACTTAAAATTTTGCAATGTATGTGTCATACTCATATATATATGTATGCATGTACATATATTGCATATTTTATTGTTTTATTTATTTTTTGTTTGGACAAACGTATGTAATAAATTTCTAATTAAATGTGAACAGCAGTTTCACTTGTTCGCGGCCAAAACAAAAGTCGAATATATCGAAAATATACACATACACACACACACAAAATGTGATAATTGCCCACAAAAGTATGCAATACGTCAGAGCAATAAACAAGCTTTTTGATTAACAAATTAATATCAGCGGTGCGTGTGAAAATGAGCTTGTGTATATGTGAGTGTGTGTGTGTGGTCACATGTAGGTTCTTTGGTACATATTTCACATTTTATTGTTTATTTGTTTGCTAAAGATTTTTTTTTCAATTTTCTCCATTTGCCATTTAACCAACCGCAGAGCGGACAATCAGCCATGACCGCGTAACTATTAATTATTATTATTTCTGTTTTTTTTTTTTAAATGTATTAAATGCATAAATTGCATAATCTAGCCCTCGAATGTGCAGATGTGAAGAAGTAGGCGTGCGCGCACGTCTCTCGTGTGGGCGTGTCAGCGTGAATGTCGCATTTTTCGGGTTAACCACATTCCGCGTGACCGCATCGCTGCTCAACCATTATCGGCCATCAATGACGATTTTTCACAAATGAAATGAAATAAATTGCAGCGGCAGCAGCAGCAGCAGCGCCGAAAAATATGCAAATATAATAAAATAAAACAATCAATTGAACATTTGTGCATTTTGCGCACATTTCAATAGTAATTTATTTATATATGTGCATAAGTATATTCGTATATATATCAGTAAATATAATAAATATTTTAATACGCACAACCACCAATAGCCGCGTTAATCATTTGCGCAATCACATAACATTCCATTTTTTGTTTTTTTTGCCCAACGCTCTCCATAATTTAAACTGCATAAAATTAGGCGTGGCATGTAGTTTCTAGTTTTTCCTCGTGTGCGCTTAAGCCATTGATGATTATGCCACAGCGTAATTAATTCCACTTGTGCGCAACTAATATTTGCGGCTGTTTAATTGATTTTTGCGTAAAACTTGTAATTTTCGCATTTAATTAGCGCCTAATATGCTGCTTTGAATTTTGGGTGAATTTTTTATTTATTTTTTGATAGATAAATTATGCGCATGTTCATGCACATATATATATGGTATATATAATTATCGGCTGTCAAGTTTGTGTGGTATCGTTATTTTTGAATAATGTGAAAAATGTGGTGAATAATGGTAGTGTCAATTATTGTGAGGCATCGAAGCATGAGTTTGATAAGATAAGGCCTTTTTAGGAACGAGAAAATTATAAATAAGTTTGCCAAATTTGAAATGGTCAGTTAAAACTAATATATTCGTAATGACTCGAGATTAACGACTTATTACTAAAGACTAATGACCAATGACCAATGACTAAAGACTAATGACTAATGACTAAAGACTAATGCCTAATCATTAATGACAAATGACTAATGACTAATGACTAATAACTAATGACTAATGACTAATGACTAATGACTAATGACTAATGACTAATGACTAATGGCTAATGACTATTGATTAATGACTAATGACTAATGACTAATGACTAATGACTAAGGACTAATGGGAAATTACTAATGACTAATGACTAATGACTAATCACTAATGACTATTGACTAATGATCAAATGACTAAGGACCAATGACTAATGACTAATGACTAATGGGAAATTACTAATGACTAATGACTAATGACTAATCACTAATGACTATTGACTAATGATCAAATGACTAAGGACCAATGACTAATGACTAATGATTAATGACTAAGGACTAATGACTAATGACTAATGACTAATGACTACTGACTAATGACTAATGACTAATGACTAATGACTATTGACTAATGACTAATGACTAATGATTAGTGACTAATGACTATTGAATAATGTCTAATGACTTATAAGTAATGACTAATGACTAAAGACTAATGACTAATGACTAATGATTAATGTCTAATAACTATTGAATAATGTCTAATGACTTATAAGTAATGACTAATGACTGAAAACTTATGAATAATGACTGATAGTGACTAATGACTAGTATATTATGGCGAAATTACGGTCATAGCTGACTTCTTGTTACTAGAACAGAAAACCAATGAATCCTTTACTGTTACTGACAGCTGACAAACGTTTGTTTTAGTTGAAAATATTTGTTTATTCTCTCAAAAGGCTAATAAAAAATAGTATTATTTGTCTTTTAAACGATTTCTAAGCCAAAAATACTTCCCTTACGCCTAAAAGTCGGCAACAAGGTAAATAGCTTTTTAATAAATTTTAAAAATATTAAAATCAAGCTTTAAACAATAAAATTTTCAGCGAAAGCTTAAACGAAATTTTCGGTTTTTCGCCACAAAGGATATTTTCGCCCACAGCGCCTAAAAGTCGGCCACGATTTGCTACCTTAAACTAACTGTCAGCACTTTTTCAAGCCAATAATGGTTGAAAGTGAATTGATTTTATATATAATATTTATCTTTTATTTATTATCCCTTTTTCCAAATCACTTGGTTATAAATTGAAAAAAAAAAAAATCGTTTCAATTTTCTTGGCGTGCGCACAAACTGGGTCACGCCTAAACCAATTTTCTCCTTTCTTTCATCAATTTTAGCTGCTGCAGCCAACACACTTGACGTTCACATATGTTGTGTATCAATAACATTTGCCGTATGTACACGTATGTATGTGTATGTAAGTGCTTTGGCAACAAGCGCAACAAGCTTTATGTGTGGTTGAATTTACATACATACATAGACGAGTATATATAATTTAAGGTGCAAATATGTAAATGTCTTATGTACATATGTACGTATACCATATAGTTAACTAGTTTTGTAACAGATACTTTGTTATGTTGTATTTGCGGTTGTTTATATAAGTACGTATAGTTTTCTATGTAGTTGTGTGTGTATGTGTGTGTGTGTGTTTGTTTGTGTTTATGCAAAATGTAGACTACACTAACACAAACCACAAACAAATGCTCACAACTCAACAATCGAAATAGATATAGGTATAATCCTGTTGTTTTCCTGCGCTACTTATACTCCCACATACTCATATATGTATGTACGAGTAAATGTGTGTGTGTGTATGTATTTGAAGTAAAATGTGCTCACATTTACACACCTTTATTTGTACATTCAGCACCACCCACCCACTGACTTCATGCATTTTCATGCTTCAACTCACCACATACAGCAAATTTGTTTGCTTCTTGGCTTGCCCTAGGCCAACTTGGCGCTGACTTAACTCAACTTGGCTGCAACTCAACGGTATTGTTTGTTTTTTTTTTTTTTGTTGAGTTTTAGGTAACTTGTTATATGTGTAGGAATATCTACTTACCTTGGCAGTAGACAATTATAAGTTATGTAAAAGTGGGTTTTTATGTGTGTATTAGGGTGTGTTCGGTTATTTTTTTATTTATTTTTTTAATAAAAATAAATTTATGTGCTTGGATTTTATTTTTGTTTGAACAATATGTCTGCAATCCAGATCATTTTTAAGAGTTTCATGAGTCAGATTCTTTAAAATTGAACAAATGATTATTTTAAAAAATATTTTTACTATTTTATTACGAGCAAAAAGGATATTTTTTAAAACATCACTCCATACCAAGTATTGCCAGGAGACTGATACCTCGGTAAGGTTTTGCCGGGAAGCTTCAGGTTATGTACGGTATTATATTGACTACTATAAACGAAAGTACACTTCTCGAAATGTTTTACTCACCCTAATGTTAATATGTCAGAATGTAAATATATCAGCAAGCTAACCTAAATGGAATAGTGCCAAATGCTTGTAGTAAGCAAACTCTACGACTTTGACACAGCTGAGTGTAACAATAACTATGACAACAGAAACAACAACAACAACAACAACAACATTGATACTTTGAGGCTTTTCCGTTTGTATGCTTAAGTAGTTGCACAGTTGCTTGTATATATGTAAATATATTTATACACATCTGCTTATGTAGTATTTTACTTTTTAGCAACAGATAAAATAACAAGATTTAAGTATAACGTAGATAAACATATGGTTGTATGTATGTATATAGGTATATGCATGTTATATATACTACTTATAGAATTTAAAGTTTTCAATACGCATATATAGCGATAGAATTACATATTTATATAAACAAACATATATATAAATATATAAACACGCAAATTAACATTTTGATATTTGGAGTGGAAATTTGTGCCATTTGACTACTTTTTACCAACGAGTATATACATATGCATTGCGTTCTATATACTTACTTATGCACTATTGCTCCTACTGCGTATATGTATGTACATATTTCACCTACTTAGTCGCTTATTATTCATTTGCCATTTAGATTTGCCTTGAGTGATAAAGGCGAAAGTAGAACAATACTCATACAAATGCATTTAAGTCCGCTCAAAGAATATTTGTATTATATATATGTATAGATATATGTAGATTTACATATTTAACTATATTAACTCGCAGGCATGCTGTAATATGCTAAGCTTTTGGTCAAGTTTACTCGAGCGATAAATGTTGTGTGATAAAAGAAAGTGGAAAAGCGGAATTTGTAATTAAATTATTTAACTTTAAGTGAAAAAAGTTAACTCAAATATACGGAGTTCAGTTATCAAATGAAAAATTTTTAATTTTTTATTTTGGTTAGAAAAAAATGATTTAGCTTTAATTTCAATAAATTATTTTATAACTTTTTTTAATTATTTTCTATAAGTCTATTTTATTCTATGCTATTTATTTCCTTTTTTTACTTACTTTTAATTTTTTTAAATTTTATTTTTTTTAACTTTATATAAATTTATTTTATTTCATTTTATTATCGATTATATTAAATAATTTACTATTGTTTATTTTATTTAATTTTTTTATCTTATTTTAGTTCATTTTATTTTGTTTTAGTTTATTTAACTTTATTTTGCTTTAATTTATTCTTTTGATTGGTATCTAATATATTTTATTTCACTTTAGTTCTCTTTTATTTTAATTATTTTTTATTTAATTTTTTTATTTTATTATATGCAACTTTGCCCAATTTAATTTGGTTCTAATTTTTTATTTTATTTTGTTTTGTTACAAATATGTTATTTTATTTTATTTTAATTTAATTAATTTCCATTTAACTTATTTTATTTCACAATATTTTTTTAAATTTATTTTTATTTTATCTTATTTTATTTTATTATAATTTACTTGTTATTTCCCTTTAATTTATTTTATTTTATATTATTTTTTAATTTAATTTTTTTATTTCATTTAGTTTATTTTATTATATGTTAC
>JAWMAG010000013.1:10970000-11017500 GCA_037013455.1 Ceratitis rosa | reverse complement strand
TATACGAACAGTGGCTAACAGATACTCGCAGTATTGTATGAGTTATTCGTGGGTGCTTTAAGCTCGTACACTATGTGCATGTATGTACCATATATGTAAATTATTTGTATTGTGGCAAATTGTAGTTAAATATTGAGTGCGTGCTGCATGCTAGCCTACAAATTTCTAGGCGCATATTCAAACAATAGAATTTATGTGCAATAGAGGCACACCAACACATATACACAACTGTCTTTATGATTCCATATACCAAAGTTTATATTATCCTCTGTTGCATTCACACACTCGAAGTGGCATCGCACCCACGTTGAACTCGCTAAAATCATTTTCCCAATTGTTACTGTTGTTTTGTTGTTATGTTGTTATGTTGGCGTCTGTGCTACTCGGTGAAATTTGATATTGTCGCCAATTTGTTGTCTCTCTTCTCGCTTCTCATTTTCGTGGTTTCGCTGTGTGCGACGAGACTACTTTGCTTATTGATAACTTATGAAGTTGCTTTTATTTTTGTAGGCAATTTTGTCACATGTGTTGCTACTTGACACCATAAACTTATCTTGCCAAGTTTATAGCATAAAGAGAGGGAAGTTGATACATAACCTTCCGTATAAAAATCACGTAGTGTGGTTGCTGTATTAAATACTTGGTTCAAAACCATGGAAAGTATTAAAAAAAAATTTTTCTTGTGAAAAAGTATGTAGTGCTCTTGCTACCAACGCTGTTGTTGTACCATACATTTTTCTGTGCAACGTTGCCGATTTTCATATCACACAAGTTATACGAGTTCAAGTTTTGCTAAAGCAACCTTAATACGCCCCGAGTAGAAGAATTAATATAAGAAAGAAAAATGTGCTGTGCACAACCATAAAGCAGCGTTGCCAATTTTCTACATCACACAAAAATTCACTAGTACATTTTTCTTTTTTTATTAACTTTTTCGCATAATTAATAATAATAAGTAATCAACAAATTTTGGCATTCATGTGTTTATTTCAGTCATTCATAAAATTTAACGCAAATCTGGCGTTGTTGCCAGTTTTCTATGATGAAGCACTACAAATGGTTTATTCGACTTTTCTCATGGTAAGCCATATATTTTGTAAATTGTAGCAGCCGATTTTCAACCACTGTTGCCTTCCAAAGCAACGCACTTTTAATTGCTTTTATTTACATTGTTGCCATTTTTCTGCGCAGTCAGATATTTCCCGTGTTATTTGCGATAATTTTGTATTGATCAATTTTTTTATTTATTATTTTGAGCAAAATTGATTAACTTTTCTGCCTAATCTTAGTTCTACAGACCTTCATTAACAGTGTTGTCCATTTTTAGGCGAAAAAAATATTTTTTTATTTTATTTTTATTTTTTGACGTAACTTTTTTATTTGCCAGTTTTTCTTCATAAAATTAAATAGTGCATAAACTTACAGAATGTTTAAATATGCCACTTATATAAGCCTGTAAGTCAAAGCCCGAGGGAAAAATATTATGTGCAATGTGCAATGTTGTCAATTTTCAGCTGGAAAATCAATTCTTTAACATATTATATAATTAAATATATTATTATATATATAATTAAATATAAAAAAGAAATAAACACATAATGGTCACATATTTTGTCATGAAAAAAATTGTTAAAAAACCTTTTTAATTTATTTTATTTTTTTTTTCATTAAGATTTAAGAATTTTTCGAAACAAGAGTTGAAAATATAGGTAAAAAGCAATTAAAAATATTTCTCTTGTCAACAACTCCCTCATTTCTGACCGTATTGCACAATTCATCACAAGTGATGTGCATAAGCGTACAACGAGAATTTATGGTATACCAAAACGATATACACAAATACTACTACAATTGGGTGCTTAAAAGCTTTACGTGTGTTTTAGTACACACACATTTAATATGGATTTACCAACAAAACATAGTTAAATGTATATTATGTGAAACTCCCTTATATATAATGCACACACACATATACACAAATACTAATAAATTTTAAACATATAACAAACACTTACACATATATATGCATACAAGTTCAATATACAAAGCTCATAAATATGCATCACTAAATATATAATAGTATATATGTGAGCTTATGTAGATATACATATGTATACACAAAATGTGAACACACGTAACTAAATCCACTTACTTATGCACTAAAATGCATCGCTGTGCTTTGATAGCGCAGCAGTAAACGCTTTAAGCTAAGCGCATACTTACTTAAAAATACAGACTTACATACATAACACATAGAACTGTATGTACCATATATTGGAATATTTTATCATAAAGCCACACATACTTATGTAAGCTACACATTCACACATATTAGTAATTCTTGACGTGTATGTGCGCCATAAATTTGCTTGCATAATTTCTGATTTAGAAGATTTTCTAGATTTTCTCGTGCTCAAGCGCTCACACTCCGCTCAACTGCTTTTGTATTTATCGCTAAAAATAAAAAAAAATGAAATAAAAATGAAAACCATAAAATCCCTTGACGTTTTGGTGTCGCTGCCAATGATTAGCTTGGACGATTAATTAATTGGAGTGACGTTTTATGGAATTCTGGGTCATCCGCACTATGGTTGAGAGTGATTTAGAACACTTTAGCTACAGCGAACGGTTGATATTTTGCATTAGGGGATTTGTTGTTACTTTGAAGCAGGAAAACTAATTGCTTCAGCATGTCTGAAGCTTAATTTCTTAGTTTTAAAGTGCTTTGTGAAGAAAATTTAAGACAAGAAATGAATTTGGAAAAATACAATAAAATAAATAAAAAATATTTAAAAATATCCTATAGCATTTTTCCTTCCTTTTTAAGGGTCAATGCGTTTTTTTATATAAAAATTTTAAAAATTGTAATTAAAAATCACATATATAACCATTTTTCTATCAACAAACTTATCTAACTTAAGAATATATATTCTTTCTTTTCAGCTTTCAGATTTTGCTCTCTCTAAAAATTAAGGCAAAATTGTACAAAAAAATGTGCCAAATTACACACTACGAGATTAAGTAAATACATTTAGAAAAATCAAAATTGTTATACTCTTAGTAGAGAGTGTGCAAATCTATAGCTTTAAACTACAACCCACAAATTGAGCTATAATAAAAAACGCAGTCTGTAAGTGATGAAGTCATGAGACCAACATTCGATCGACGCCTCTGGATACTACTGTACATTATACAAATACAATGTAAGTAGCAAAAAAATATATATATGCTTATATTTAAATCGTCTGCACTAAATGAAGCTTATTAAGTAAAAAAATTAAAAAAATATTTATATATAAATAATTTATATAAGAAAAACCAGCGATTTAAATTTATTAGCACTTAAATGTGATCAACTTTCGAAATTTTTTAGTTTTTTTTTTTATTTAATTTTATTGAGATTAGTATTTTTAATTAAAATTTTTTTTTTTTTTTTTTCCGCGTTTATTTTTCTATTACATTTTCTTTATCTTCATTTCATTAATATAGTTTTTTTATGCTTTATCTTATTTTATTTTATTTTATTCTCTTTTATTTTGTATTATTTTATTAGACTTTGGTTTAAATTATTTTATTTCATTTTATTTTATTTTGTTTTGTTTTGTTTTATTTCACTTCGGTTTAAATAATTTCATTTTATTTTATTTTATTTTGTTTGTTTTATCTTACTTTACGTTATTTTACAACTTCACTTTAAGTAATTTAGTTTTATTTTATCAAACTTGGTTTTATTTTTTCATATAAATTCATCTTATTTTATATCTTTACATAATTTTATTATATTTTCTTTTATTTTATTTATTTTATTTCATTTGACTTTATTTTTCTTTTAATTTTTTATATTCTTTTAATTTGATTTTTCTTATTTCGTTTCATTTTACTTTAATTTACCATATTTTATTTATGTATATTTTTCATTTTATTTTATTTTATTTTATTTGGTTTTATTTTATTTTAATTTGTTTTATTTTATTTCATTTTATTTTATTTTTTTTATTTTATTTTATTTTATTTTATTTTATTTTATTTTATTTTATTTTATTTTATTTTATTTTATTTTATTTTATTTTATTTTATTTTATTTTATTTTATTTTATTTTATTTTATTTTATTTTATTTTATTTTATTTTATTTTATTTTATTTTATTTTATTTTATTTTATTTTATTTTATTTTATTTTATTTTTTTTATTTTATTTTATTTTATTTTAATTTAGTTTATTTAATTTTATTTAATTTTATTTTATTTTATTTTATTTTATTTTATTTTATTTTATTTTATTTTATTTTATTTTATTTTATTTTATTTTATTTTATTTTATTTTATTTTATTTTATTTTATTTTATTTTATTTTATTTTATTTTATTTTATTTTATTTTATTTTATTTTATTTTATTTTATTTTATTTTATTTTATTTTATTTTATTTTATTTTATTTTATTTTATTTTATTTTATTTTATTTTATTTTATTTTATTTTATTTTATTTTATTTTATTTTATTTTATTTTATTTTATTTTATTTTATTTTATTTTATTTTATTTTATTTTATTTTATTTTATTTTATTTTATTTTATTTTATTTTATTTTATTTTATGTTATTTTATGTTATTTTATTTTATTTTATTTTATTTTATTTTATTTTATTTTATTTTATTTTATTTTATTTTATTTTATTTTATTTTATTTTACTTTATTTTATTTTATTTTTTTTTTATTTTTTTATTTTGTTTAAGAATATTTTAATTTATTTAAATTAGTTTATTTTAATGTTATATTATTTTATTAAATTTTAGTTTATTTTATTTTGATAGATTTTATTTTATTTTGTTTAATTTTATTATAATTTAAATTACTTCTTTTTTATTTATTTTTTATTTTAATTAACTTTTAGATGATTTTCTTTTAATTTTCTTTTAATTTGCTTTATTTTTTTTTATTTTTTTTATTTTGATTCGTTTTGGTACTTTATTTTAGTATGTATAAATATATATAATTTCATTAAGTTGTTTTATTTTAATTTAGTTTATTTAATGATAGAATATTTTGTATTTGGGATATTGGAGTTGACTTATGTACGCAAAATATGAATTGTAAAATTTTCGTTATTTCTTTGAAGAATTTCTGGGATATTTTCCCCAAAAGGTATTGTTCTATGTACGAAAATCAGTTCCATTCCATTGAAAAAATATCCGAAAGTATTGAAATTCTTTGATTATATGTGCCTATGTAAAAATGATTTCCTTAATTTATCAACTATCTACCAGTGTCAACAGATTACTTCATAGTTTCCATGCAACCGTAGTTCTTCGGTATCTTTTAATCTCAGCTTTTGCATTGCACTATAGAATAGAGCTTAACACAGTTTTAGCATACTTTTCGGCGCTTTATATAAACTTGAACTAAAGCCAACAAGTGCCCAAGCGCGTTAGAACAGGAAATGGTTGGACAAAAAAAAAAAAACATAAAAAACGACAAAGAATACCGAAGTAAAAGCACGGAGTTGGTAGGGTAATAATAAAATTAAAAACAAAAGCACGAAAAGTGAAAGCATTAGCACATTTCACTAAGCTTAGCCTGATAACTGTTAGCGAATGAATGAGATAAAAGGGTGGATGGCTATATGTACACTTAAAGCTTATAATCCCCATAGACTTTTTTACCTTTTTTTATTATTATTTTTTTTGTTTTGAAAATCTAATAAAGTTCGCTAGCGCGCGCTGACTGTCAGCAATATTTTCAATATTTCCGACACGTAGTCGCCAAAACCAGGCACTCAAGCACATTCAACGTACGTTTTACGTTCATTTATACAATTGTGGCTGAGAGGCGAAAATTAAAAGTGATTGTCTAAATGTTAGCTCGGCATGTCCGGAAAAATGTAGAGAAGATAATGGTCATTTGGTGAGAATCTTGTTGCTTTTGTACTCGCCGCTTTGCTGCTTGTAGGTGCTCTGTTTGATTATTCTTATCATTTCATCGTCACGCCGTGTGCTGGCTTATATGCATACATATAGATGTTTGTTTAAATGACATGCTAGTCATGTGCGGTGCGCCGAGAAAGGGTCCTACCAAAGTCCTTGTTATTTATGTGTTAAGTACGTTTTTGTATTTACTAATCAGTTGGGTGAAAGTCAGAGGTGTAATTCGTTTAGAGGCGAAGAAATGTGTAGCATTTCTAATTTATATGTCATTTAAACATATTATATGTTACATCTTCATCATATAATGACGTAGAGAACAGAATGTTAGTTCATACAATGGCTATAATTAATTTTGTAGGCGTGATGATGAGTTTTAAGCTATAATGTATTACAACCAATATATGCATTTTTTTGCTATCAAACCAAAGAATAATTTATTCTGTTATTTTCGAGTTTATTATTTTTTAAATTCTTTGTTTATTATTTATTATTTATTATTTATTATTTATTATTTTTTATTTAATAATTATTGATAATTTATTATTTATTATTTATTATTTATTATTTATTATTTATTATTTATTATTTATTATTTATTATTTATTATTTATTATTTATTATTTATTTATTGATTATTTATTATTTATTATTTAATAATTATTGATAATTTATTATTTATTATTTATTATTTATTTATTGATTATTTATTATTTATTATTTATTTATTGATTATTTATTATTTATTTATTGATTATTTATTATTTATTATTGATTATTTATTATTTATTATTTATTATTTATTATTTATTATTTATTATTTATTATTTATTATTTATTATTTATTATTTGTTATTTATTATTTATTATTCCTTATTTATTATTTATTAAGTGAACAATATAAGTGATAAACTACCAAAAACCCTTATAGCATAGTAACCTAATTCAGTTCGATAGCAATTTTCCTCTTAAATTTTAAATTTTTTTACTCACACTTCCTTATATGTCCACAAACAAACCCGCACAAGTGAGTAACGTTTTAAAGAAGCGTGCAAAAAAGTACTAAAATCCTGTGCCGACACATTTCTAGGCGCAAATTTATTTTCGCAGCTGAAAATTTACAATCCAAAATTGCTAATAAACAAAAATGCGAATAAAAAAAGCGAGACTAAAGCGACACCAAAGTGATAACAAACAGCAGCAGCAGTAATATGACAATAAATAAGTCAGTAGTGACAAGATATATATGCACACAATAAGCCTGTGTATGAGTGAGTGTTGTTTGGAAGAAGCATAGTAAGCAAAAGCGAAAAAAGTAGCGAAAAAAACACATTTATCACGCCACGGAAAGGCAGCAGACGCACGTTTTAATGCTTAGAGAGCGGCACATACACAAAATTTTAGCAAAAAAAAAAATTTATAAATATGTGAAAGTAACGCGCACATGCTAGTGCCTCTAAATAAGCTCGTTGTTGTTGTACTTTAAACCAACGCCAACCAAAGACATTAAATCAAAAAGGCGACAAAAAGTAGTGAGAAACGGTTGAAAAAGTGGCAGTAAACAAAAAGGAAATTTCGCGCGAAAAAGACGTTTGTAGCCTACAAACAGTCGTCGAGCCGCAGTAGGAGACGTTGCATGAAATTTAAAGCAGCCTACTACGAAAATTAAAATTTACTGATATACGAAAAATAGTGCAGAAAAAATCTTTGCTTTGCCCTTGCTGTCCAAAGCTGCCTCCTCTGCAACGTGCGCGCTTTTATTCGACTCTTTGGCTTAGATGGCTAAAAAGATAAAAAAAAATCTCTGGTATGAAAAAGAGAGGGAATAAAGTAAAATAAAGTGAAATACAATAAAATCAGATAAAACAAAAACAAAATAAAATAAAATAAAATAAAATAAAATAATATAAAATAAAATAAAATAAAATAAAATAAAATAAAATAAAATAAAATAAAATAAAATAAAATAAAATAAAATAAAATAAAATAAAATAAAATAAAATAAAATAAAATAAAATAAAATAAAATAAAATAAAATAAAATAAAATAAAATAAAATAAAATAAAATAAAATTAAATTAAATTAAATTAAATTAAATGAACTGAAATGAAATGAAATGAAATGAAATAAAATAAAATTAAAAAAATAAAACTATAAAAAATGGCCTAAAACTAGTTTTTTATGTTCCGCATTTTATGTGTGTTTTACTTTAAACAATTTGAGGTAATTGTTCGCTAAAAATTAGTCTAACCAACTTTTAGACTTATTTGTATCAATGTCTATATTTTGTAATTAACTTTCTTAAGCTGCACAATATACTCCTACGTACTTACATATTTGGAAACACTGAATAATATTGTCGGTCAGTTCATTTATACACCCTTCTCTTTATTAAATTTTTACTTTTGTTACTTCTGTTAATTTTCACCATAATTTTCTTGGTGAGTTCGTTTCATTAACAGCATTGTTACCATTATTATTCTTTCCATCAAATTAACTTTCCAACGTTGTTTTGTCGTTTTGCTATATTTTACTTTACCTCACCTTGACCGGGTGGCTATGTCATGGAAGCCACAAAAGGTGTTGGTAAATTTTGTTAGATTTATTATTGTTGTTGTTACAGCTATCGTTCATATTCTTATTACTTTTCATGTTTCTCTCTCATGCAAGTACCGGCGGCTGTTATGGTTACAATGTTTACCGTCCAGACGTAATTTCCAAACTTCACATCAGAATTCAATCACAACTTTTTGGCTTCGTAGCTTGGTTGCTATGTGTCTTATTTGATTTTATTGCAGTATTAATTTTATTGATATTATTTTTTTTTTTACTGAGTCACCGTTTTGCTACTCAACACTTGCCTGTGGATGCAACAGTTGGTGTTTTCATGAGAAACATTTATTTTTTAGGCATTTTAATTGTAAGTATTTACTCTTCTCAAGCTCTATAAAACCAAATAAACGGTTTTAATTTTATTTTATTTAATTTTATTTCCTTTTATATTATTTTGATTTAATGTATATAATTTTATTTTAATGTATGTTATTTTATTTTTCTTTATTTTATTTTATTTTATTTTATTTTATTTTATTTTATTTTATTTTATTTTATTTTATTTTATTTTATTTTATTTTATTTTATTTTATTTTATTTTATTTTATTTTATTTTATTTTATTTTATTTTATTTTATTTTATTTTATTTTATTTTATTTTATTTTCTTTTATTTTATTTTATTTTATTTTATTTTATTTTATTTTATTTTATTTTATTTGATTTTATTTTATTTAATTTATTTTATTTTATTTTATTTTATTTTATTTTATTTTATTTTATTTTATTTTATTTTATTTTATTTTATATTATTTTATTTTATTTTATTTTATTTTTTTTTTAATGTTATTTTATTTTATTTTATTTTATTTTATTTTATTTTATTTTATTTTATTTTATTTTATTTTATTTTATTTTATTTTATTTTATTTTATTTTATTTTATTTTATTTTATTTTATTTTATTTTATTTTATTTTATTTTATTTTATTTTATTTTATTTTATTTTATTTTATTTTATTTTATTTTATTTTATTTTATTTTACTTTATTTTATTTTATTTTATTTTACTTTAATTTATTTTAATTTATTTTATTTTATTTTATTTTAATTTATTTTATTTTATTTTATATTAGTTTATTTCATTTTATTTTATTTTATTTTATTTTAATTTATTTTTTTTTATTTTTTTTTATTTTATTTTATTTCATTTTAGTTTATTTTATTTTATTTTATTTTATTTTATTTTATTTTATTTTATTTTATTTTATTTTATTTTATTTTATTTTATTTTATTTTATTTTATTTTATTTTATTTTATTTTATTTTATTTTATTTTATTTTATTTTATTTTATTTTATTTTATTTTATTTTATTTTATTTTATTTTATTTTATTTTATTTTATTTTATTTTATTTTATTTTATTTTATTTTATTTTATTTTATTTTATTTTATTTTATGTTATTTTATTTTATTTTGCTTTATTTAATTTAATTTAATTTAATTTTATTTTATTTCATTTTATTTTATTTTATTTTATTTTATTTTATTTTATTTTATTTTATTTTATGTTATTTTATTTTATTTTATTTTATTTTATTTTATTTTATTTTATTTTATTTTATTTTATTTTATTTTATTTTATTTTATTTTATTTTATTTTATTTTCTTTTCTTTTATTTTTTTTATTTTATTTTATTTTATTATTTATTTAATTCATTTCAATTTAATTTAATAAAAACTTAAAAAAAATCTGAACTCGACAGTGGATTAATTTAAAAAGGGCACTTCATATTCTTATCCCTCTCATCATCTCAGTTTTTTTGTGCTAATTTTAACTTAAACGAACCTCGTCCATAAGCATGTTCGATATCAGTAAATTTTCTAACTAGCAGCGAACGTTCGCTTTCATCTCATTTGACGCTTGCGGGCTATGAAAGCAGACTTATTCAGAAAATATACGTTACTACATATACCAACACACGTGTGTATATTTTAATTCCATCTATAAGTACTTTGATTTAGCGCACTCTATTGTCTTTAGTAAGTTATGATAACTGAGACTCATGGCCTTGCGGCTAATCAATAACATTACGGAGAATGCAACCGATGAGTCGAACCAGAAATGTGTATGGTTGAGGGGAAAGAGTGGAATAAGGATTTTTTTTGTGTACGTAGAGATTAAAGATGGTGATATAACTGCTTCAGATTAGTATATATGATGACTATGTAAGATTTTTATATGTGCACATATACACATAGTACATATATGCATAAATACATATATAATAGAATATATATTTAGTTCATTGTGAGTATAAGTATCTTTGAGCATAAGTAACACAGAGCGGAGGAGAATGTGTTTTCGGATAACCCGACTTGAAATGTTTTAATTAAATTTTATAAATTATATAATATTATTTTGTACTTACAAAAAAGGAACAATTTCTTATATTTCGTTCGATATATTACTCAAATATTAATTTAATTTTAATTCATTTTATTTATTTATATTTTTTCAAATTTAAATTCTCATTAATTCGAATATACACTTTCATAGATACAAATATTTAAGATTTAATACGTATTTCTCCAACTCCTTTCTCCAACGCCTTGCAATTATTGCTTTGTTCTGTGATGTACATGTGTTGGTATTGGTGAATGCCCTGTGGGTTGTCGATTAGTTTTTGTTCGTGTTCCTTTACACTGTGGGTTGTCGATTAGTTTTTGTTCGTGTTCCTTTACACATTAATGCCCTGCTATCATGTCCCAAGCACGTATGTGAATTAACTTTCTAGGGAAAGAAATTAATTCACTTTCGAATACAAGCTTATTACTGCTCTCCCACTCAGCTATCTGGCTCTATTTCACTTTCGCTTACACGCCAAACCACTCACCCTCTCCTCGTATTCTAAATTACTTTACCAAGTGACTTGATTAATCTGCTGGAAGGATGTAACTATCGATTCGATTAGTTAGCATCAGTAGGTGGCTATATAGCTTGGTTAGTACAGTTGTGCTCTGTTATATTTAAAGCAAAAGTCAATGTGAGGGCTTTGATCGAATTAATAGCTGGCAAGAGCAGGGAGTTGAAGTAAATAATTAGCCAAATTACATAAAATAGAAAATAGTGAATTACGTAAAAGGGAATATACACTTTATTTCATGCAATGTTTAATTTTTTTTTAATTAAAATAAATTTATAGTTCTTGTTTGTTGAAAAAAAAATCTTTCCTTCTTAATCTGCTTATAATGGTATTAATTTATTACTTTTTACTTAGAAATCTTACCAGTTTATTATATTTTTATTTTATATTTTAAATATTTCTCTCAACTTCCATTTCAAAAAATTTAATATTAATTTTTAACTATAATGTACTTCATAGAAAAAAAAATATTTTATTTATAAATAATGAAATTATATTTTTAAAGCCACTTGAAATGCTTTCACCTAGTTGCCCCACTTAATTATTACTAAAAAATATAAACCAAAAATAAAAACTACAAATATCCATATAAAATTGCTTGTGGGTACACCACGGCGTATACGCAACTATTTTAGATACTCTTGCATTAAAAGCACTTTAATTTTGTGGTGCTCATTTTCCTTAAACACACACCTGGCATACAGCCAAACGCAGTGCAGTGAGTATAATAAGTAGCCAGAGGCTTATCATAATAAATGTTTAGCGTTGAATAAATAAGCAAAGATTTAATTTTAATTAACACAAAGCAAAATAAAGCGAAGTTGTAGGTGCAAGCGCGTCGGTAAGGAAATTGAAAGTGGAGCGGAGAAAGTGGAGAATTAGGGAGTGGGTATAAATTTAAGTTCAATGTTATGGATTTATTTTGTAAATTTGGGTAGAAGGAAAAAGATGATGATAGATAAACTGATTTTTCTGGACAATATCAATCACATTTGATGGGATTTCAGCAATTTATTTGGGTCTGAGAGTTTCTAACCAGAACCTAGACTAATATGAGCCTAGTTCTTATAGACTCTTCGTTACTTTAATTTTTTAATAACTAATAGTATGGCGCCGTGTTAATGAAAGTGGTTAGAAAAGTTAACTTTTTCTCATTTATACCGAAGTCATGGGTGATTAGTGGAGGCCTTTTCTACACCAATTCCAGTTTAATATATTCAGAGCACAATGGCGCTATTTATAACTAATGTAAAATTTGTTTAAAGTCTTCAAAATATATTTTAAATATAATAAAATGAAATTAAAATTTTTTTCTACCGCCTATGGACTATAGATATTAATTATGCCCTTGATGAACATGAAAATGCTGAATAGCTTTTGTTTGAACTTTTTTTTGTATTAAATAATGTGAGAAATTTAGCACAATTTTTTATTTAAATTTTAACAGTAATTTCGATAAATTTATTTCAAGGCAGCCAAGATGTAGACCATAATTATTATGAATTTTTCGGTATTTTTTTATATACTCGTACATTGAGTGTAAATGCAGGAGATACATGCAGACAAACGCTAGTAAAATAGCAATATGACATTATTTATTACTATTATCCATTTAATTTATGTGCATCATTTATAAGTTAAAACTTAAAAAAATTAAAATACCATTCTTTTTTGTCGCCTTATTATAGTTTACAATTTTTTTTACCTACATATATGAACATGAAAAGGCCTAAAAACTTTGGTGTGAAATTTTTTATGTATCAACTAATGTAACAAATTCAACTTAATTAATTTTTTTTTTGTTTAAATGTTAACAGAAAAGAACTTAAAAATTTTTTCAGCGCCGCCTGAATGCAGACAATTTTTTTTTTTAATTTTTATGAGACTATCTTTTACGAGACCCACACAGTCAAGAGCTAACAAAAACAGCACATAATAATAAAATATTTTTCTGGCGCCTAGAAAAAGACTACATTCGGCACTTTTTAGGTTAATTTTTTTTATCACAAAAAGTGAGATTTCCAGAAATATTATTTTTTTTATATAATTTTTCCTTAGATATGAAAATAATTTTTTTTAGTGCCGCCTAGATGTAGACTTTAAAATAAATAAATAAAAAAGTACACAAAAATATTACAGCTAAGTGTCAGTGAGACGTTGAAGCAGTAAGAGAGTGAAAGCGAGACCGAAGTTGTGAGCTATGAGTAATAAGCTTATCAGGCGAGCGACTTGACAGACAAGGCACACATACGCATATAACTAATATACTATTTTGAGTAAATTCTCCATGAAAAATATGCAAACAAATTTCACTTTTGCAGCTCAAACAAAATCATACAAGAACAGTAACAAGTACAATAACAAAAACGTCCAAAATAACTTTTGCTACTTTATTTTGAGTAATTGCGGCACATTTATCGCGCGCAAGCAACCAAAATGAACCAAAATGAACGTTAGTGCGAAATGAAGGAGCCACCAAAGTACAAACGCAGACATTGACACAAACACAGATACGGACAAGTCAAGTGAAGGTAAAATATTTTGCTGCCACACGAGAATACGCCATTAGTGCCACGCCAAAGACAAGACGTTTATGTTTGCTTGTGTGTGAATGTGCGTGATGTGAGTGTGCGTATGTGATATATTATAAGGGTTTTGGGTATCTACAGAGAATATACATATTTATGTGTATATGTGTGAAGGAGTAGTGTGCATGGCATAGTGACTTTTCGATGCACTCGTTTGCTCTACATTTCCGTTTGCCATCCTTTCTGCTGATACCCAAGACGAAGCAGACGTTGAATATTTTCCACATATACCTGTTCCTATTGCTGGTAATGCTACCTCTTCTTCTTCTGAGCATTTTATCTTTTCTTATCAGTATTTGTTCGCACATCTGCATTATTTGCTTTCAATTTTTCTTTACCATCTTCTGTCTTGACTTTCATATTTATATGTATGTATGTGTGAGCATATATACTATATAAGCAGTTTGTGCTTTTTTATGTATGCATTCTAAGAAAAATTGCCAAAATGATTAAATTCGGCTACATGCAGGTATCAAGAGTAGCTTCTGGTGGCGGTGTTGGCTAAGATGCGTATGTATATTTGTACATACATACACGTGTATGTAAGTCAGCTTGTGTGTGCATACTTTTGAGCAGTATTATTACTCACCTCTGATGGAGCTTATGTACGCTGACGCAGTTTTCAAAAATATGATGATACACGAATTACAATAAGAATACGAATACGAATATCGAAACAGAAAACGATAACGAATACGAACACGAATACGAATACAAATGCAAATACAAATACGAATACGAATACGAATGCGAATACGAATACGAATGCGAATACGAATACGAAAATAAATATAAATTCGAATACGAATGCGAATGCGAATATGAATACGAATATGAATACGAATACGAGTACGAGTATGAATACGAATACGGGTACGAATGCGAATAGGAATACGAATATGAATACGAATACGAGTACGAATGCGAATACGAATACGAATACGAATACGAATACGAATGCGAATATGAATATGAATTTGAATACGAATACGTTAAAGAATACGAATATGAATACGAATGTGAATACGAATACGAGTACGAGTATGAATACGAATACAAGTACGAATGCGAATAGGAATAGGAATATGAATACGAATGTGAATGCGAATGCGAATATGAATACGAATACGAATACGAATACGAATACGAATACGAATACGAATACGAATACGAATACGAATAGGAATGCTAATACTAAAATTAATATTAATACGAATACGAATACGAATACGTTAAAGAATACGAATATGAATACGAGTACAAGTACTAGTACGAATACGAATACGAGTACGAATACGAACACAAAATACGAATATGAATACGAATGCGATAGAAAATACGTATATAAATGCGAATACAAATACGATATGATTACGAAAACGAACAGGAATACGAATGCGAAAACGAATACGCTAACAATTACGAAGATGAACATTAACACAAATTCAACGAACGATACGATATGAGACTAATAATATCAATAAAGATATGTATGCAAACACGAGAGTATATATTAATCCAAATGATATTAATAAATAGATAAGCAGACTATAGACTAGATATATCAGAAAAAGAAGGAAAATATAGAATACAAAATAATGAAAATATGCCGTAGGGGTTCTTCAGTAGGGAAAAAGGTGAACCTTTCAAAAATGGAGTAAAACGGAACGCGATATAATGGAGAATAATGAACACAATATGAGTAAGAAATACGAGGTAAAATACAATACAAATACACAAAGGAAAGCATAGAAAATAACGGCAGGTTAATATGAAATAAGAAATTGGACAACGCATAAAGCTTATAAAAAAAAAGAATATAAAAAAGGAGAGAAAAACATGCAAAAAATTTAAGGAATAATTAAAAAAAAAAAATTAAATGGAGAATAAGAAGAAAGATTAATGTTTTGCATACAAAATGTTTCCAATATAAAAAAAATATTTCAAAATAATTATTTTTTTTATTTAATTCAATAACTCTTTGAGAACACATTTACACATTTTTTCCTGAAAACCTGGAGAAATTATTAAGTAATAATTTTAAGCTACTGAGTTTGGAGAGCTAATGCCTGATCGAAATGTTTAACAAATATTTTTGTTGGTTTTCCGAACATTTTTAAGAAAAATATCCATAAATCGTACAAAAATTTCCCAATCTTAATAATTTACGCAAACTTCAATTCAACAATTTTAAACATCCTTCGATACAAAATGCATATTTGACGAATGCAGAAACTTCTCAACTTCCCCGAACATTCGGTTAATTGAGTGTAAATCCGTGTATGCTTGAATTGGCATTGCAATTAAATGGCAGCAGAACTTCCATGATGACGGCACGAAACAAATTTGCATGCATCAAATAGAGCACAGAATACTTAAGAATTGTATTTGACTTTCCGCCAAGAGCACATATGTTCCTATGCTGAAATTCATGTTGATTACTCCCAAGGAGTTGTGCTTACACTTACATATATACAAAATTATAAACACTTGTTAGCTGCTGAGCAAAGTTACAGCCGGTATCTTTACATTGCCTACTTCTAGGCTGCCTTTTTGCGTACACAAGTGGTGCTCCTTTCAATTTGCCACGCTTGAGTTCGACAATTTTTCACCACACTCTCTCACACACACACATACACGTACGCCCATACGAGCACTAATATATGGGAATGCAACTATTTATATGCGTTACAATGCCAGCAAACGCTAATGTTGCTAATCAGTATGTGTATGAGGGCCTGCACTGTATACACCGTCGTTGCTTGTACGTAGAGCTTATTGTGTGTGTATGTATGTATGTATGTGGGCCGCATGGCTGCATGGCATCATATATCAGCAGTGACGCCATCGTGTTGCTACATTGCCGCTATAAATAAAGGGGAATATTACTAATGGCAACGAAAAGTTGACGCTGCGGCGGATTTAGAAGTTATTACAACAAGAACAACAACACTTATGGTAAACGCCAACAGCTGTTGCTACTCTGCAGACTCTCTACAACTTTTATTTCCGCCACTACAAATGGTAAATGAGCAGACATAAAAGTTTTGCAGTGCAAAATGTGCAACTTTTCACTTGCCACTGCTGCTGACGGTGGTAATGCAAATACCATATGCAACGCCCTTGTTGGCAACACATATGCGTGTAGTAAATGGCATACTTTAAGGTGCATCTGTAATAAGCGGTGAATTTGTCAGTGGTGAGAGGCTATTATGAAATGTAAGTAGTATAAGGTGTGTTGTTTAAAGTTGCTGCATTTAAGCATATAAGAATACATAAACAAAATATTTAAAAGCCAAAAAATTCAATGCGAAGTAGCAGAATGAAACAATATAAATAAAAATTTAGTTTAAGCAAAAAAAAAAACAAACCAGAAATTGCTTTAATTTTTTATTGTTGAAATTTATTTTATTATACTTTATTTTATTTTAATAATTTATTTCTATCATTTCTTTTATTTTATAACTTATTTTATTATATTCTTTAACGTTAATTTATTTTAAATAAATTTATTCATTTATTTTTATTTTAGTTTATTGTATTTAATTTAATATCGAAGTAAAACTTTATTTTATTTTAATTTTTTATTATATTTCGTTTTTTTTATTCTTTTTAATTTATTTGATTTTATTCATTTTTTTATTATATAATTTTATAAGACATTTTATTTCATTTTATTTTATTTAAGTTATTTTGTTTTATTTCAATTTCTTTTGTTTCCTTTTATACTATTTTATTAATTAATCTCACTTTGTTTAATCTAAATTTAAATTATCTTATTTTATATCTATATTATTTTTTATTATATCATTTTTTGTCCCACTTGATCGGTTTTTATTTTACTTTATTGTGTTTTACCTTATTTAATTTAATTTTATTTTATTTCATTCTATTCTATTTTTTCTATTTATTTTGCTTTATTTTATTTTATTTTATTTTATTTTATTTTATTTTATTTTATTTTATTTTATTTTATTTTATTTTATTTTATTTTATTTTATTTTATTTTATTTTATTTTATTTTATTTTATTTTATTTTATTTTATCTTATTTTATTTTATTTTATTTTATTTTATTTTATTTTATTTTATTTTATTTTATTTTATTTTATTTTATTTTATTTTATTTTATTTTATATTATTTTATTTTATTTTATTTTATTTTATTTTATTTTATTTTATTTTATTTTATTTTATTTTATTTTATTTTATTTTATTTTATTTTAATTTATTTTATTTTATTTTATTTTAATTTATTTTATTTTATTTTATTTTATTTTATTTTATTTTATTTTATTTTATTTTATTTTATTTTATTTTATTTTTTTTATTTTATTTTATTTTATTTTATTTTATTTTATTTTTTTTATTTTATTTTATTTTATTTTATTTTATTTTATTTTATTTTATTTTATTTTATTTTATTTTATTTTATTTTAATTTATGTTATTTTATTTTATTTTATTTTATTTTATTTTATTTTATTTTATTGTATTTTATTTTATTTTATTTTATTTTATTTGATTTTATTTTATTTTATTTCATTTTATATTATTTTATTTTATTTTATTTTATTTTATTTTAATTTATATCAATTTATTTTATTTTTTTTATTTTTATTTAATTTAATTCATTTTATGTTTATATTATATTTGATAAATTTTAATTCTTATTTCAATTGATCTGGTTTTTATTTTATTTTATATTGTTTTATTTAATGAAATTTTATTTTTTTTAATTTGTTTTATTTTATTTTATATTCATTTTATTATATTCATATTATTTTATATCCTTTTAAATAATTTAATTTAATTTTATTTTTTATATTATCTTATCTTATTTTACATTTTATTTTTTTATTTCATTTAATAAATATTTTATTTTATTTTATATTCGTTTACTTCATTTTATTTTTTTTTTAATTTGGTTTTATTTAATTTAGTTTAATTTAATTTGATTTGATATTGTTTTGTCTTATATTATTTTATTTTACTTTAGATTATTTGGTTTTATTTAGTTTGATTTCATTTAATTTAGTTTCTGTTAATTTAATTTGATTTTGTTTTGTTTTACATTAATGTATTTTATTTTGTTAACTCGCTTTTTTTTATTCTATTTCACTTTATTATTATATTTTTTTTTTTATTTTATTTAAATTTATTTTATTTTATTTTATTTGTTTTATATACTTTTTTTATTTTGTTTTATTTATTTCATTTCATATCTTTTATTTTATTTTTATTTTTACTTTATTTTATTTGATTTTATTTGTTTTTTGTACTATTTTATTTCTTGCTCGAAATAGATTACATAAAAATTAATAACGACGACAATTTTACGCATATACGAGTAATGCCCAAAAAATCATAACTGTCTGCTTACAAATTTAACTAATATTTCATGTGAAAATCAGATTTTTCAAACCGCCTACATATACCAACACACAGTGAGTTGAATTCTCTTCTTACTTTGCTTGTGGAAATTTATCTTTCTCCATTACTCACCACATTGCAATGATTTGCGGTTTTCACTGTAGCTGGGTATGTGCTTATCTATGCATGTGTGTGTACATGTATGTATATGTATATATGCGAATGTCACTTGTCATCACAAGAGATAAGAAAGCCATATGACATCAATATATGCATGAGTACACACTCTAACCAACACATACACGCACAAACACACATACAAATTATTATTTTTACGTTTGTATGCTGTGCATACATAAAAATCTTGAAATCTGCTAATATTTCATAATAATAGAAAATCAAAGCGTTGACAGTTGTCGCAAGAAAAGCAAGAAAATGTTGACAATAGCTGCAGGGAAGTGAAAAATTACTGTTAAATTATTGAAGAATTGTTGTTGAATATGATTGAGAGTTGTTTGTATGTAGTTGAAGTGTGACAAATTAAAGACATGTAAAGGTTATGAATAGGAAATTTCCAATTCTGAATTTTTGCAGAAGGTGTATGTATGCTTGTGGATTGGTGTAAACGGAAGGAAATTTGTAATCATGTTAACAATCATAGAAATTTATTGCAACTTATTCGTTTGACAGATTTTAGTGGGTGTGAGTTTTTGTCATATTTGCAGCTTAAAAATAGTAAAAATATTATTTTGTAACAATTTTTAAATTTCTTAGCATATTTTTATTTTTAATAATTTTTTTTTTTAAATAAAAGTTTAAATTATTACCTAAAATTGATTGATTTCTTATAAAAATAATAATATTATCTAAATAAAAATATAAATAAAATCCCGTTAGCCTCAGTTCTAATCTTTTATACTGTCAATGCGTGAAGTAGAAGATTTTAATTAAATGTCTAGTATGTAATTGCTGTCGGCCGCTACAATTGTTGTATTCAAATCGGTTATGTATATATTTATAACTCCCAAGAGTCTCTTTCCTTCAATAAATGCTACTTTCCTTTCTGTTCTGGCTCAAGGCCAAAAAGTAAAATTATTCCAAAATAACTTTTTCTATTTTTTCTAGATAAACTTGGTTATATTTTACATACAGAAAAGTTAAACGGAAACTTTCAATTTTATTCACATACAATTTTAATTTGTATATATTTTTTTTTGGATTTTATTGCTTTTGTTTAATTTTATTTTTTATTTTTATCCTTATTTTTATATTTTATTTTTGTTTCTTCTACTTTTTATATCCGAATTCACATTTCCATTCCTGTTCCACTTACTTATCTATGCACACATTTATTTTTCTATTCCCTTTTGTTATTTCTTCATTACAATTGTGCAAATATTTGTCTTTATTTATTTGCTACCCTGTCGAAAAAGAAAATACAAATGATTGCAGGCAGTCGAAAAAATGTTTATGTATATACTCGTACATATGTAAAGTATATTTCAAAGGCAATAATCGTAGACACACACATTTAATAAATTTTTTTTTTATTTATTTTTTATTTATTTTTTATTTATTGCTGTTATTGGTTGTTATTTAAATCGCTGCAATAATGAAGAAGAAATTTGAGGTAAAAAAAATTTTAAAGTTTGTTTAAATTTCAGATATTTTTTTGTGGAACTTATAATAATAACTGTGCTTGATTTATTTTAAACATATCAAACTCTTCTCACCTGAGTGAGTCAGTGAGTGGGTGAGTGAGTGAGTAACTCTATGTGTCTCCTGATGTGTGAGTGCTTAAAATCGTTTGGTTGGTTGTGGTTGTTGTACACTTCTAATGCATCAATAATTTAGAATTTAATACATTTGTATATTTTAGGTGGCTTATCACAAAGCATGCATACATACATGCAATTGTATATACATCTGCTTGAGCAAATACCACAAAATAAATTTATTAGTTTTGCTAGACAACATTTATCATTGGGTTGTCACATAAATTTTGTATATTTTCAAAATGTGTTTGCAATGCACACGAATATATGTGTGTATTTATATGTGTACGTATGAGGTGTGTTTACGTTTGTAAGTGCTCTTATAAATCAATGTTATAAAATATAATAAACGACAACAAATTATATTAAAGTAAGTAGAAATTTTAAATAAATAATAAAAACAGACAATTTAAATAATTTATAAATTTGTTTATTTTTTTAACACTTTAATTTAGGCAATTATTTAAAGTTATATTATATTTCTATTCACTCCGAGTGTATTTCTGGCTTCGTATAAACAGTAGGTCCCTCCATTTGATGGAAAAACATTAAGACGCAAAATCATATAATTGAGTCAGTTAGTCTGTTATGCCTTTCTTCTCTATTCACCTTTTTATACTTCAGCCGAAATTCACCTGAGCGGTCAACAATCATCAATTATATATTTATGAAATTCGTAAATATAAAATCTGCTTATCAACATTTTTTTAAAACAAAAATAAATAATATTGAGTTATTTAAATGAAATTTAATCTACAAGTAATTTAAAATAAATTTATACTTGTTTTAATTTACAAATTAATTTGTTTGAGCATTTGTTATCTAAAACGTTTCAAAAAATTTTCTCGAAGTTAAAAAAATATATTCAACTAAACCATTTATTAAACTTTTTGATATTCCTCATTAAAAAAGAAAGTGTTTTAAATTTTATTTTTGAAAATATAATATATTAAAAAAAAAAATAAAATAAAAAAAATTTAAAAATTATAAATATATATAAAAAGTAATAAAAAAGTGATTTGCATTGAAATATTTTAATTGTCGTTAACAAAAAATATTACCAATGGTAGATAAATTATTTAATAAAAAATAAATTTCAAAATTTTTTGTTTTTTTAAGTTAAAATATAATAATAAAAAAATAACCATGAATATTTGTATAATCAAATATGCATAACTTTAAATAACAATAACTTTCAAATAAATTTAATTAAATTATAAATTGTTTTTTTTTTTTGGTATTTTTTTTTTTTCATTAAATAAATAATTTTAAACTTTGAAAATATTCAATGAATTCTTTTTCTCATCTAAATTTTAAAGTTCAGAAGTTTTGTTAAACAAGAGTTATATTAACTTAAATTAGAGTTTTTGACTTTTTTATTATTTTTAAAATAAATTAATAATTTAAATTTTTTTGATTTTACATTAAAACTTATTACATAGAATTGATGAATTTTTCTATTCTTTCAGAGTAAGTAAAATTAGATTTTTATTTTTTTTTAAGTGCAATAATAATATAAAATAAAAATATATTAAGTAAAGTCGAACTATGAAAGTCTATGTTAAATACAAATTTATTTCATTTAAAAAAGTGCTTTATTTTTCTGCAGATAATTTCAAATTGGAATCTTGAAAAAATAAATTTATATCGAAAATTTTTAACTTTTGTTCGTCTCAACAAGAAATATTTTTATATTTATTTTTAAATTTAATACAAATTTAACTGCAAAAAATTAAATATTAAAAAAATATTCAAACTTGTAATAAAGGGTTTATATATTTTTTTTTAAATAATTTCATATTATTTTTAATTGCTTTGTCTTTCAATGGAGAAGTGTGGTTTGACATTGCTGACTTTTAAGGGTAATACTTTTGCATTACCTTTTTTTTTTTAAATACCTTACTTGTGTGTTTTCAATCAAAATTTATATTTACTTAAACTATTAGCAGTTATTTAATTAACATAACTCATGAACTTTGCTTCCGATCTTATTCTCAAACTATTAACAAGCGGTAGAAAATTGTTCTTAAATTAATGGGATATTTAGTTAATTTGTAAATGAAATTTTAATAATTCAATTATTTTACATTTTTTTCCTGCTTTGCAATTTTATTTTTAATTCCTTATTTTACAAATACTACTCTCTTATTACTAAATATTTTATGATCTTTTTTTAAATATTTTCTTTCGAATGGGAGTTTCACCAACAAATAATGTTCAAAGCAACATTTTTTTCTGAAGCAACATTTTTTCTCACTTAAATCCTTAACTATCCATACCCTTGAATATACTTAACACCATTTAAAGAAAAGACATAATTTAAATAATTTTAAAAATTTTTCACTCCACATTTACTACAGACATACATACAAGCAAATGAACTTCCGCTTGTTATAACATTACTTACTTATTTGCATTTTTCTCATATTTCACTCACTTACTCATTGCCGACTTTAAGGCGCCGCAGCATTGTTGTACTCCTCCTCTACACTTACTCGCTTAGTTACGCACTCATATACATACTTAACACAATTTCTTTACATTGCACACTTGAATAAGTTCTTAATATTCGCCACTTTTTTTCCCAAAGCGCATTTGTGACAACAAAACAAATTTACTTTTTTTTTCTTTATTTTCGTTTGTCCTTTGACTATTTTAAATGTTCTACTTTGTCGACAATTTCACTTCTTTAAAATGCATTTAATTATGAAAGTGAAATAAATCAACGATAAAATGTTTAAAAGTGGAACAGTGAGTTCAGCATACTTTTTGTAAAAGTTTTAATGCATACATATATACATACATATATATGTATATATTTGTTCACATGTATGTCTGTTAGTTTGTTTGTTCGTTTGTAATGATTAAATGCGTTCGGAGTTCAGAAAGTTACTTGACCTCAAAAGTAGGTTATGAACTACGGATGGGTAGTAATAGTAGTGGTTGGAAAAGAGCGCTGAAAGTTTAAGAAATAAATTGCTATTGTGCAATATTTAGAACATAAAGGAGATGGAAAGATTGAGTGGTATCAGACAGTTGAGTTTTTTTTTTTTTTTTTTTTTTTTTTTTTTTTTGAAAAAGCAGTATTTATATTGTATATAAATAGTAGATATTTCGAAACATACGATATACAAATTTATATTTTTTTCTCGAGAAATGTGTATCAAACTCGGAGCTTAATTTAAAAAAATATAAGAAAAATTAAAAATATTTTAATAAAAAAAATTGAAAAAAAAATAATAAAAAATAAGTTTTTTGAAAAGAAAATAAATTTTTTTTTCATTAAGCTGTTTGGTAATATAAAAGAATATTTAATTCTATTTCACTTTTCTTTGAAGGATTTTAAAGAAATTTTAAAGAGAAAATTTTTCAGCTGTTTTTAATTCCAAAAAATTTTTTAACCTTTTTCAAAAAAAAAATGTATAATTTTTGTTTGATACTTTAACTTTAAAACTGAAAAAAAAAATTTTTTATAATTCTTATTTATTAATTTTTTATTTTTTTTTTGTATATTTTTTTTTAAATTAGGAATCAGTATTTTTGGTAAAAATAAAATAATTTTCAATGAATTAACATAGTGCTGACGTCTTACCAAAGTCCCATACTGTGCCGCAAATTGATTGCCACACAACACAAACAACCAAAACTAACATGTGAGTAAACTTATATAGACCACTAATGGATATATGTATAATATAATATAAAGATTATATATATATATATATATATATATATATATATACATAGTGGTCATATACATTCAACTCAGCATATCATGAGTCCATCAATTGACGCAGGTGTTCGGTCATTTGTGCGTCATAATTACAGTATTTGATTGTGTAAGCGTGCATAAGTGTGGTACAGCATGACACAGCGACCAAACAACTAATATTAGACTTAAAATCAAGTAGCTTGCACTCCGTACTCCTTGTGCTGCCTCCTTACTTCAACACTCTTACTACGCAGTGCAAATCTAATTTTCATTATCACTAAAGTAAGTAGTGCGTCCGTTGTTGTTAGCTTTGCTTACCTACGTTTGAATTCTCCTATTACTGTTTACAATTACGTGTCCTTGTCCTGGCACTGGTTGGTGACTGGCGATTGTGGCTATGACTGTGTGTGTGGCTGTGTTGTGTCGCCAGCGCTGATCGCCACCTACACAGTTTGACTTATGCTTGACTTGTGTTGGCTAGACGTCTGTGTGACTGCCTCTTGTAGACCAAAAATTTATTTATATACATATGCATATATACTTACAGCCGTATATACACATATCTATAGATATTTACCTGTCAATATGAATGACAATTTGTTGTAAGTTGTGTACAGCCATTCAATTCCTGCACTGCCAAGGTTAGTGGCGACCTCATTTATCAACGAAGCATCAAACCAAGTAAATTACGTATACGCCGTGTAGGCACGTACATAAACTAGGGCTTCTATTATTTTAAAGAAAATTAGTATAAGTAGTTTATTATTAGTTGAAATGCTCAACTATTTTAGAAATATATTAAATATATAATAAAGATTTTCTTAGAAATTCGGGTACAATTTAAAAATGTTTCCTACATTTACTTAATATTTAATTAAAACTAAAAATGTAGTTAAAACAGCTAAGTAAATGATTAGTTTTGCTAATTTTCATTTAAAATTTATTTTTTTAGTAAAAAGAAAATGATGTTTTACCTTTTTTTAAATCAATTTTTTATTTAATTAAAAAAAATCAATATCATTTTTGTATTTAATAGGTTCTTAAATTAAATTGGTAAAAAGGTAAAACTGTTATTTCATTTCTACCCTAATATAATACTTTCTAATACATTCCAAAACAAATAACAGGCTATTGTTAGTACGACAGTGCGTATACGTGACCTACTTTTTTCATGTAAAATTATAATTACTTGTGAAATTCATTGCATGGAAGAAGTTTAAATTACACGGAAGAGTAAAAATATTGTAAAAAAAGATATAACTTCTGAAATACACATATATGATTTTTTTTTTCAAAACTATATCGTCGAATCAGGTTAATTTAGATAAAATTCTTTTTTTTGCAAATACAACTTTTCAGAGCCAACCTAATGCACTTGCATACAAGTTGGTTGTTTGATGAAACTCTATAGACAATTATCTATGTGCTTACATTTCTATATGAGGATTCCTTTGTCACTCGTCAGGTTCATTTGTGTTAATGTACTGTTAATTTGCTCGCACATCAATGCTCCATTACCGATGTTCCCATAGTTATGAAGAATTTCATGGAATAACTAAAGGCATGTGTTAGCTTTTGCAGACATATTTATTTGGTGGAATATATAAGTAAATTCAAGAGTACATTTATGTATATATTCTCCACCACCTAGCTGTACAATATTCGACCATCAATAGCTTATTTTACTATAGCCTATATTTAGGCGCAATTAAACTCGTTGGCTGTTATAATCGCGCATGTTGTTGTTCTTTCTATATTTTGCCGCAAAAATTTCATATAAATAAAAATAATGGTTTTTATATACTAATACAAGTGTGTGCATAATAGCATTCTCTTCTCCTTCTGTATGTGTCTATCAAATTTTTGTGTAGTTTATTACGAAGATGACAAGCGTGTTGTTTGATTTATTCAAAAAAACTGATGTCATAATAATTCATATTATGCATATGTATTTGAGCATTTGGCTCATTGAGGGCCTTACTGCATTACTGCAAAATATCTGAAATAAAAATAAAATTTCAGACAAACATTAAATAAAATAATAATAATAGTAAAAAGTGAGAAAAAATAAAAAAATTAAAATATTAAAATTAAAACAATTAATACATTTAATTAATATTCAAATTTTTGATTAATTATTTAATAATGGAAGCAAAAACTAGAAGTAACGTTTGTATGAATGACAAAATCTTTTGAGAAACTATATTTTATATTTATTTAAAGAATAAAAACTATTTTACTGTCGGCTTCAATGCTTTTAAAAAATTTTAATAATGCTTTTCATATAAAAGCATATAATATATAAATTATTTTTTCTCTTTTCAGGTAAGTTAAGAAATACTCAAATAATCTGAATATTAGCGTGAGTACATTTAATTCTCTTTCTCGAATAATAAAAAAATATATTTCTTTGTATATATTATATATAGAGTTTGTATATCTCACACCTTACATAAAGTATTTTCGATAAAAGTACATCAAAAGGGTATACAAACAAACGGAATAAAAGCTATGGATGGCTCAGAAAAAATCACTTAATCGTGCGAAGTAATTTTTCCCATATTCTAAATAAATAAAATGAACAAATAGTATACAATACATAATTAAAAAAAAACACTACAAATATAAAGTTTGGTCCAAAAAAAATTATTCTTTTTTAAATATTTATTTAACTTTCGTTTAAAGGCTTTCTATATTTTCTATACTATTAACAATTTTTTAAAATTCCCCTAAAAAGTGAAAATCTAATTTTCACTTAAATTTATGTGAGCACCCACAAAACCATGAAATTTCATTAGTACACCACAAAGTACATCGTCGCAGTATTATAATAATTCAAATGTGATTTGGTAAAATAATTAAATGTTATGCACTGCTGTAGTTTTATGCGAATGAATATTTGAAGAAGTCAACGCGGAAGCGCGCTGCTTTTTTAAGCAATCACTACAACCGTACTTCTCCACCAAAAGTAATAGTTAACTTTTACTTTCCCTGCACTTAGTACCACTGCTACAACTGATTCATGCTGCCCCACGCTTCATTAATAATTTAAAATTTCAACATTTCAAGCTTTATGAAATAGTCTGAAATAGCGCAGCAATGATGATTTGTTGAAAGCTAAAGCGGGAGTAGAAGGTTTGCATAAAAATGGGAAATATGAGAGTAAAAGTGGGTGAAATAATAAATTTTACCAGCAAAAAGAATTTTCCAGTAGGGTGATCAGCAAGCAAAATTTGCACTGCTTTATGAAAAAATAATATAAAATAAATTAATAATTTAGTTTTATTTAATTTAAATTAATTTAATTTTTTTTCATTTACTTTGTTGATTTTATTTTATTTTATTTTTTTGAATTATTTCATTAAATTTAATTTAACTCTATTTAATTTTTTTGTTTTTATTTCTTTTCTAAATATTGAAAATTGCCTTTGTTTTTGGGCTAAATTTAATATTTCAATATTTAATAATTTAATTTAATATTATTTTATTTTATTTTATTTTTTTTTATTTTATTTTATTTTATTTTATATTATTTTATTTTATTTTATTTTATTTTATTTTATTTTATTATAGTTTATTTTATTTTATTTTATTTTATTTTATTTTATTTTATTTTATTTTATTTTATTTTATTTTATTTAATTTATTTTATTTTATTTTATTTTATTTTATTTAATTTTATTTTATTTTATTTTATTTTATTTTATTTTATTTTATTTTATTTTATTTTATTTTATTTTATTTTATTTTATTTTATTTTATTTTATTTTATTTTATTTTATTTTATTTTATTTTATTTTATTTTATTTTATTTTATTTTATTTTATTTTATTTTATTTTATTTTATTTTATTTTATTTTATTTTATTTTATTTTATTTTATTTTATTTTATTTTATTTTATTTTATTTTATTTTATTTTATTTTATTTTATTTTATTTTATTTTATTTTATTTTATTTTATTTTATTTTATTTTATTTTATTTTATTTTATTTTATTTTATTTTATTTTATTTTATTTTATTTTATTTTATTTTATTTTATTTTATTTTATTTTATTTTATTTTATTTTATTTTATTTTATTTTATTTTATTTTATTTTATTTTATTTTATTTTATTTTATTTTATTTTATTTTATTTTATTTTATTTTATTTTATTTTATTTTATTTTATTTTATTTTATTTTATTTTATTTTATTTTATTTACTTTATTTTATATTAATTTTATTTCATTTTATCTTATTTTTTTAATTCTATTTTATTTTAAATTATTTTAAGTAATTTTATTTAATTTAATTTTTTTTTATATTTTTTGATATTTAACACCCTAATACGATTTTCATACATAAAAGAAAAAAAAAATTCAAAAAGTCTCACAGCATACAATTGAATGCCTCCAAGTAACAATACCATGAATAACCTAGAAAAGAGAGCATGCGAAAAAATGTCCTTTCAACTCACTCAATCAAGTAGTCGCCCTCGACTGCCACCCAATCTCTGCACACAAACTCCTCCAGACCCCTTCACTCACTCTCGCCAATAGGGAATTCAACAAATGCATACTGAAAAAATACAAAAAATGCAAACGAAAATGAAAATATACAAAATAAGAATGCCTTCACTATAGCTTTTCATTTCGTTGAGCTTTGCTTTACTCAATTCTATAATTTTTGCAATGAAAAGAGAAATGAAATATAAAAACGCAACAAGGACATCAGGTCGCTCCACTATGTCAATAGGGAAATAGTGAGAAATTGCGCGAATGATGCAAAAAGCATGGCAGCACAAAGAAGGAAGAATAGTAGTAGCAATTCTTCAACTCGCTTAATGTATGTCTGGGTATAAATGAAAAAATATATTATATATGTTTGTTATGTATGTAAGTAGCATAAATACGAAAACATAGCTTACGCTGCCATTAGCAGTGAAGCAACTGTAAATAGCGGTAGCCGTATTAGCGGCTTCGACGATGACGGCGCCATCCTCTGAAGGCCAGTCGAGCGGCCTGTGTTTAGTCGCTCAACGCCTGCCTGTCGTCATTCATTCATTCATTCATTCTACCAGTCTTCTTTGCATTCATTCACTCATTCATTCATTCGTTTGCACCAGTGTGCCAAGAGAAACAGCGCGCCTCACCTCGAGTCCCGCTTGTGAAATTCGAAACTAATTAAGTTGATTTACATTTACTTATATATGTGCGTATATATTTGAAGCATATAATATATATACATACATGTACATATAATGTGGGTGGCAGTTTGATTTAGTTTTTGCTACTTTTTGTGCAAAAAAACTGCCATATAACGATCTACAAAGTGGTTGTTTGGCTAATTATTGTTTCTAGTTTTTGATATTCTTCCTTTTTTTTGTTCAGTAAAGCACTCAAATATTTTAACGAAATAAAAGTCTAAGTGCAAGGTAATTATTAATTTCTAAAAGTAGAAATTAAAAGCGGAAATTGAGGTATTTTTAAGAGAGAATTTTTTTTGCCATGATAAAAGGAGGAAAAATAATTTTTGTATTTGCAACTTATTGAATTAAATATGAAAAAGAACCTTGAACAGTATTTTGAGAGCGGAAATTTTTTATAAATGTAGGGAATATTAAGATTGGTGTAATTAAACGCGTTCTCTTATACTAATTTTCCAGTGAGTTAAATTAAATATTGTTGAACTGCTAGATATCTGCGCACATTTACTACATTTTCTTGACCGTCATCAACTAAACCTAACAGGAAATGATCTATTAATTGGTCTACTTTAGTTGGTATGCTTTACTATACAATAATGAGGAAAGAATATCAAAGTCTAATACATCCTCTTGATCGTCGCCTGGCGTGGTGAAACCACTATCGTCTTCATGGCATGAAAGTAAGGCAATTCCCTGCAATTGCAAACATGTTGTCTTGGAAGATACCGCAGTAGTTTGAGCTTGTTATCTCCATTTGGGCGTAGTAAACTCCCCGCTCCGTGAACTACATTACTTTACTCCTTTTTCCTGCCTCTATTTTAGCTGGCAAATTTTCTCTTGATAAATGTTTGTGGCAGAATCCCTAATCTGGTTTGATATTTGTTTTGGATTTTTAATATATAAATATAAATTTTCCTTGTAAAAGAACCGATTAGAGTTCAAAAAACGAATCGCATCAACATATTTGTTCAAAGAGAGAGTGGAACTGCATTCATTTATTGTGGCTGAGCTATATAGTTTTTCTTTATTTTCTAGAACTCCACCTCCTTAATCTGTGAAAAGGTTTTATGCTTTTGGGATTTTCGTTGTAAAGGGCAATAGGAGATGATACGAACACGTATGCGTATGCAAATGCGAACATGAAAACAAAAAGTAATACGAATATGAGTACGATTAGGAATAAAAATGAAATACGATTAGATACGAATACGAATACGAACATGAACACGAATACGAATACGAATGCGAACACTAATACGAATACGAGTTCGAATGTAAATACGAGTGCGAATACGGATAAGAAAATTTGTTATTATTCGTATTTTTTAACCTCCTGCTGAATCTAAGATATCAAAGTAAGACCTTCATGTAATGGGAGTTTTTGTTGTTCGGTACGAGCGAGATAAGCGGAGTCAGGGTTTTGAGCACTTAGTGTTTATGTAAAAATGCATATGCAATAATATAAGACTTTTTACATCTCAAGGACTTCGATTTAAATTTGTTTATTTTTATCGAAATAAAAATGTGTTCATGAACTACTAAGTTCGTATATATATTCATATGACATTTTAAAGTCAAAACCTTTTTCTGATGTATAGTTTTCTTTTTATTTAAAATAAACTTTGAAAATAATTTTAATTTTGTTAAATATTTCCTAGTTGAAAATGCTGATACCTTAAAGAATTGATTGTTGTTTAGTTGTTTAATATAGAAAAACAGAATATACACCAGCTTTTGTTAGCGAAAAAATTAGGTATTATTCTCTTTCTTTTAATTAATAAGCTAGTAACTTTATTAAGGAAAATATAATAGTTTCTTGCGTAAACGAGACCCAATTTTCTTATGTAAAATATCCTTATAATCAATAGACTCTGCGAACATTTTATACTCGCGATCATAATTAATTTAAATTTTTTGTTTTTATTAAAAAGATAATCGAATATAAAGTTATCGCCGATATTCATTAACATTAAACATAAAAATAAATACGTAGAAATAATTAATTTAAAAACCATTGCACCACTCTTCCCCCAATCTCCCCAGCATACTTTTAGGAGTAAGATTTTGGCTTCCCGGCATGTGGCATTTGCATGACTTTGAGATGATCAATGAAGCAATAAATTTAAAATGTTTATTAAATGCTAAACTAGAAGTGTTTTGGTAGATATTCGAAATATTGATATCTAGATGTAGCACCAGGAATGTCAAGAATTATAAGGAGCTCTTTCCTGCTCCAACACTTTCTCAAGAGTCAGCAAACTCAATAAATGCTCAAATAGAATGGTCATCACACACCATATCCAATTTCTCAACCGAAGCTCATTACCGAATTCCACACAATAAATTCACAGAGTAAAAGAAGGAACGCTCATCTCGAACTAACTCTATTTTTTATAACCTTAAGAACACTTGTGAAGTTCTTCAAGGGAAAATGGAGCTCTATGAATCATTTATCACCATCTTCCGTACTGCTAAACGTCCTTTCTATCCAACCCTTCAAAGGCTTAGAATCATATTTATTGAGCTACAATAAATATGAACACACGTTTGTTTTTTTTTTTACAATTTTTATGAACATCGCACCAAAACCTTCAGTGAAAGTACTGGAAATAATTCAGACTAGAAGGTATATTGTTAAATTTTACATCGAATACAATAACTTTTTCGTAATAATTTGTAAACTGAACAAGTTTTTGGGTTTCTAAAAAAATTAACAAATATATTTTTGCAAGATTGCATATTTTTTTATGCAGAAACTGACCTTTAAATAGAAATCTTATACACTCTACTTATTTTGAAAATAAAAAATATACAAAAATGTCTTTTTTGTCTCTTTTTCCATTTATATAAATTAAGGTGAATTCTTTTCTTATAGGTATATGTATGGTAATGTTTGTACGTCTGTGTTCAATAAAATAAATTTCCATCACTTCTTGAGATATCAATTGCCAATATTCATGCCAAAGCCTCAATACACTTCACTCAAACAATTTGTATTCATAATTCAAAGAACAAACTATTTTATGATCATAACTGGAACAATGAAGTAGAAACTCAAAAACTTACCATATAAAAAATAAAAAATAATAATAAAATAATGTTATTGCTATACAAAATAACATAAAAGTAGTATCATCAACCACTACTCAATGCACTTACTATTTATTACTTACTACTTACCAACACTACTCTAAAATTACTCAGCACACTGCCACAACAAAAAAATAACTATGATCAAAAGCGTATACTTTTAATAATAAATAATTTGTTTTGTGTAAAGTACATGAAAAAGAAAGAGTGAGAGAGAGAGAGGGAATGATAGAAAATATTGCATTGCCAAACAAACGCTGAGCTAACGCCGTGAAGGACAAAGTTTTCAATGGCTTGTGGACTTTGCTGTGAATGGCGCTCAATAAATCGAAATTTACTAGTTGCCACAAATAAATATATATATTTTAGTTGTTGTTATAGTTTTTTCCTCCTCTTCTTTTATTTTCATGAGTTTGTATTGAGTGTAGATTGATTGCTTGCTTTACATTTTGGCCAAAATAATGTTGTGAAATTACTTTGAAGCAAAAAAGTAGTAGAATAAATGGCGCCTTATCATTTGACAAATATGACAAATGTAGTTTATTAGTGTTGGAAATTTTATTGCTGTAACTTTTTAGTGGTGTTTCGGAAAGTTTTTTGTTTTACTTATGTTTTTTTTTTGTTATTTTTTCTGGCGCTTTTTAGTGCAATTAGTGAATTTTGTGGAAAATGTATGGAAAAGTTAAAATCGGATGTAGCCACAATGTTGTATGGAAAAGTTTTGGACTGTTAATGAAAGCTTGCGAAGCTTAAAAGCTTATAACTGATAATCATTTTGCAAACTATTATTATTTATAAAACAAATAAAAATGTAAAAAACACTTAGAAATTCAAGGAACATATTTTTTTTTAATTTACTAAGCGCAAATGAAAATTGTTGGTAAAAGCTCGCCATTATATGAAGTAAACAACACTAAATAGACAGATACACTTCTTTAGAACACAAAGTGCGGAGCTTTAAAACAAATATGAGTGAAAGATTTAAAAAACGAAAATGAGAACAGCAACAAAGATATCTTTGATAGAAAAGAGCTTTTCAGAATACCACCGAAGAGCAATCAAACAATTTTGGGAGACCGAACAACAATACGCAGATTTCCGAGTATAAAATGTCTTATGTTATAAGAAACGGTAGTGAATTCCAACCATCAGGGTATTGCATTGAGAGTAAAACTTCTTTATTAAACAAAATTATTCAAAAGCTTCTTGGGGTAAAACTTAAAAAAAAGCTTTCAAAACTTACTTTCAAAGGGTTTCGGAGTTCCTGACATAGAAAGCTTTCAAAACTCTTTGATTTTCTGTAAGTTTAAAGAGTTTCATATAAAAGCTGGAAAAGCTCCAATGCAGAAAAAGCTTTCGAAACTTACTCTAAAGTAGTTTTGGAATTCATCCTTTAAGAAGCTTCAAGAATTTTTTAATTTTTTTGATTCTTAAAAGAGCTAGATATAAAAGCTTGAAATAGCCCGATGTCAGATTAAAACCAGATCTTTTACATGAAATATAACTTCAAATATTTAAAACAAGCATTAATGCTGCTTTCGAAATTCTAAGAATTATATTGATAAATTGAAAAAGTGCTAGGCCTAGAACGCAATGTTTTTAAATTGTAAAATTGAAAGTTTTTCATAAATTTTCAAAAAATATTTTTAAACATTTTGATTAAATCCACATGTCTATAAAATTCTCCGTTCAAATAATTGTTTAGTTGATTTTAATAGCTAGCTGAGTAGAGACTGTGCTTTTTGAAAAAGCTTACATATTACCTTTATTTAGAAATGAACTGAAACTTTTTCTGAATGCATAAAGCTTTCAGTAGTATTACAACTGGATTATATATTTAATATTTCTTATGAAAAGAAGTATTGATCACATAAGCTTTCTAAACTCTTGTGCTTTTTAATCTTTTTAGTAAGCTTTTTGCGGAGCTCTTTGAAAGTTTGGGTAGCTTTTTAAGCATTTGGCTTATCTTCAAAAAACTTAGATTCGCATTTGGGCTTAATCTTAACCCTAAGTTGTATTGTTAATAAAAAAAGCTTTTAAAACTTTTAAGTTTTTTTTTTTTTTGAAAACTTTTCGAAAATTTTTAAAAGTCCAAAAAGTTCAACTTTTTATTCTCCTTTCCTGAAATATTCATTTCCTTACACACCTTAAGGCACTCAACATAAATTATACCAGAAATTAGCTGAATCTCAGCTTTTATGACAAAACTATCGCGCTTTGCTTGTACAATAAATCAAATGTCGCAGTGGCACGCGAGAATGCTAAGCGTATAATAGTTAAACCTCTCGTCTTACATGCTTGCCACATAGCTGCTGCAACATTGCACAGTACTTGCAACAAACAGTGAATCGTTGTTGGGTGTGAATGTGGCATGCAAATCTATGTGGCAGCAACAAGCATGCTTTCTGGTGTGTAAGTGTATACATGTGCCTGTGTGTGCATGTGTGTGTGTGTGTATGTTGGCATTCGTTGACTCGCGTGCATGGCATTTTAGGTTAATTATGCGGCGTTCGTGCATAGCGCAAACGGCAACACGTGCAACATTTGATAACGCCACACAGTTGGCAACACTTACAGTCAGGCATGCAACAACAACAACAACAATAATTGTTTGCATTCATGTCTGTGAACTAATAATGCAAAGCAACTGTGCCAGTGCAACTGCAAGGTATTATCTTCACTAACACGTGCCTATAGACGACACACAAGTACATGCACACACACACACACGCAGTCGAAGCCACAGTCGTTGCTTGTGTGTACAGCAATTGCTTTGTGCCAATTACGCATGAATGGCATGAATATGTGGTGGATGTACATACTCGGATGTACGTTTTTTAATCTGTACTAATGTTGTTGTTGTACTAACAGCTAGTTGTTGTTGATTTGGTATGGTATTTTTTTTATGATATGAATTATTAGGTTGTCGCTTAAAAATTATTTTTATTGAAATTCGATCGCTTCTGGTTTTACTGATTTTAACCTTATATCAAGTGGCAACCCTATTAAATTTTTTTTTGCAATATCATATACTCGTAAGTATAAATCCATTTAAGCATTGAAAATTTTGTGTTAACTCAAGTAGTTAAGAGCAAACATTTTTTTTTTTTGGGTGGCAACCCTTTTGGAATTAATTTTCAATTGCATTATGCTTAAATTGTTGCACATACCTTTGGTAATTAAAATTTTATGTAAACACTCCCTTCTAAATTGCATAATTCTGTAAAATAATTAAATTAAGAAAATGGCAACCCTAAAATAATAAATCCTTTAAATATTTATTTAGTTATTTGCAAAAATACCAAAACTCATTATTAGATTTTTTTATTGTTATTATTAAAATTTTTATGGAAAACATTTTAAATGGCAACTCTGCTAAAAATAAATAATTATACACTTAATCATGCTGTACTATTTTTAATTAACTGAAGATTTGAGCGTTTCTATTTGCATGGCAAGTGTGTATAAAGGCAAGTTTCTGAGATATATGGCAACTCTGCCAGTATAAATAATTTAAAAAAAATTATTATTTATATATGAATCCTAATTTTTCTTAGAAATTTTTTTCGTAAATGTTTTATATTATTCAATTTTAAAATATTTATAAAATTTTCTCTAGTTTATACTTTTGTGTTGTGGTAACCCTACGCGTTAAAAAGTTGTAAAACGCACTGCCATTTTTTTTAAATTAGTTTCTCATTTAAATTGAAAATAAAATAAAATTTTAATTTTCCTAAGAGCGGGGGCAACCATAACTGTATTACGTTAGTTTTTTTTTTAATTGAAAAAGAAACTTAATGCGGTTAGGGTTACACTTCTTACTTAGAATTTGAAATATTGTTTAAATTTTTTCTACATGAAATTTTTATAGCTGGCAATCCTTTAAAAGTTTTTTAAACAAACAAATTTCAATACTACTTCTACTTCTAATAAATTTTATCTATTTTTATTTATAATAAATGATATTGTGATTTATTTCATTTAATAGAGTGGCAACTCTGTCAATGCATATAAAATTATTTAAGCAATAATACTAATACTTGGCAGCCCTGTGTATAAAACCGCAATTTTTTTTAAATATATTTAATAAATAAATGAGAATTGGCAACCTTCAGCAGAAAATTAGTTGTATCAACACCTTTTTCGAAAAGAAAATCGATTATTCTACCGATTTATTCAAGTTTATTAAAAATAAGTGAATAAATACCTGAAAATGGCAACCCTGCAAATATAAATAATAATTTCCTCAAAATCTGTGTAGGTTTGAAGAAAGTAAAAATATTTCTTTTCTTGAGGAGATTAAAAAATAATTGTATGAAAAGAGTAAAAATGGCAACCCTGGCTATCTGTTGAATATTAGCAGAATTGTACCCTTATAATAAACTTATAAAATATTTACGTCAGCTCGTTTTATGTTTTCAGCTCGAATGAATCAAGCGGTTTCTTTATTTCGTTTTTTTTCATTATTATTTTTAAAGGTGGCAACCATATTCCAAATTACATCTGCTCTATCCTTACATAATGATAAACTTGACTCCACTAAATTTTTTAGAAAATGAAATAATAAAGGTATATTTAAAAATTATTTTATATTAAAATATTAAATATATGGCAACTCTATTTTAAAGTACTTTTGGCAACCAATTTTTCGAGAGATTAGTCGTTTCAAGGCATTATTTTTTCAACATTTGGCCTTAAATTTTCTATATATTTAATCTTCGGCAATCGTATTTTAAGTTTTTGCATACGTACATAAGTAAATAATTGTGCCATTTTTGGATCTTCGCCTTAAACCATACGTCAGCTTGTTTCTTTTTCCTTCCATCTACTACTAGATGTTAAGTTTAGATGTTTGAAGCAACCAGATATGTAATGGTTAGTGTTTTTAAGATGAAAAAAACAGAAAGACAACTACAAAATATAAATAGCTGTGACAGAGAGCTAGCGCCAGTCGCCCACAGCACCATTTAGCGCAGTTGTGACAACACGGCGTATGAGCGACCTTCCTGCAATAATGTCTACATACAATTTTGCATTGTAGCACCGAACGTAAAAGAGCCATCACTTCTAATGTATATACAACTTTACAAAACATATATTGTAAACTCAGTTTTATACTATACACATATACCATATATACATACATATTTATTTACTATATGCCCATTGCATGACCCTTTCAGTTCGCTTACTTGCCGGTTGTGACCAACTAACAACAATTGTTTGCATGACTGCTTGGCTTGAATGCTTGAACCGTTATTTAACGCAGACGTGCATGAGTTTTAACAGTCGACAGCCGTCATAAATTTGTAGTTGAGTGGCGGCGGGTGTAATATTTTGCATATAAGTGTTCGTATGTGTTGCTATGCATACATATGTGTAAAGTACATTGTTCATAGTTGTTGTTGCCGTTTTCCTTTTTGACACAAGCTTTTCTCTGTATTTCTGTCATTTCTATGGCATTCGTCACAATCTTCATGACGTTTTCGGTGCTCTTTGTAGCTAAACTGTGCAAACGTCGCCTTTCACTCGTCTAACGAGGGACTAATTAACGCAACTCAAAAAACATTTACGTTTTAATAAATTTTGTGTAAACACATGTGTAAATTTGTTTACAGCTTTAGAGATTGCTTAATAAGCACAATTTTGGATGAGATGGAGGGCACGTGGGGTAAAGTTATTCTAACTATGAAACAATTTTAAATAACAAACACAACAAATTTTTTTTTTTTGTAATTGAAAAGTTAATTAATTTCAACTAAATTTATTTATGTTTTATTCTCCCATAATTTTATTTTATTTAAATTTGTTTTTATAATTTTATTTTATTTTATTATATTATATTTAATTTAAATTTACTTTATTTTGTCTAAATTTAATTTATTTTATTTTATTTAATTTCATTTTTTTATTTTGTTTATTTTATTTTATTTCATTTTACTTTATTTAAGTTTCTTTACAGTTATTTTATTTTGTTTATTTTATTTCATTTTAATTTATTTTATTTCATTTTACTTGTTTTATAAAATTTTTCATATTTATTTTAAGTTTATCGTTTTCATTTTTTGTTTGTTTTATTTAATTTAATTAATTTTTTTTTAACTAAATTTATTTTATTTCATTCTGTGTAAATTTTTTTATGTTACTTTATTTCATTTCATTTTATTTTATTTTCTTTCATATTAATTTGTTTTATTTTATTTAATTTTATTTTATTTTATTTAATTTATTTTACTATATTTTATTTTATTTTATTTTATTTTATTTTATTTTATTTTATTTTATTTTATTTTATTTTATTTTATCATATTTTTTTATTTTATTTTATTTTATTTTATTTTATTTTATTTTATTTTATTTTATTTTATTTTATTTTATTTTATTTTATTTTATTTTATTTTATTTTATTTTATTTTATTTTATTTTATTTTATTTTATTTTATTTTATTTTATTTTATTTTATTTTATTTTATTTTATTTTATTTTATTTTATTTTATTTTATTTTATTTTATTTTATTTTATTTTATTTTATTTTATTTTATTTTATTTTATTTTATTTTATTTTATTTTATTTTATTTTATTTTATTTTATTTTATTTTATTTTATTTTATTTTATTTTATTTTATTTTATTTTATTTTATTTTATTTTATTTTATTTTATTTTATTTTATTTTATTTTATTTTATTTTACTTTATTTTATTTTATTTTATTTTATTTGATTTGATTTGATTTGATTTTATTTTATTTTATTTTATTTTATTTTATTTTATTTTATTTTATTTTATTTTATTTTATTTTATTTTATTTTATTTTGTTTTGTTTTGTTTTATTTTATTTTATTTTATTTTATTTTATTTTATTTTATTTTATTTTATTTTATTTTATTTTATTTTATTTTATTTTATTTTATTTTATTTTATTTTATTTTATTTCATTTCATTTTATTTTATTTTATTTTATTTTATTTTATTTTATTTTATTTTATTTTATTTTATTTTATTTTATTTTATTTTATTTTATTTTATTTTATTTTATTTTATTTTATTTTATTTTATTTTATTTTATATTATTTTATTTTAATTTATTCTATGTTATTTATAGTTTTTGATTAAAGAATAAAAAAAACATCAGCAAAAGTAATTGTATTTTTTCCTATCTATACTACACTTCTGACACAACAATGCAAGTATGCATTTATTGTAGTGCATAAAGGAAGCATAGGTTGCTGATTGTTGTCCCAGTGTGGCAGGAACCTTCGGTTGTAGCAAACAAGAAGCCAATAAAAGGAACCAAACAGCGGATGTGCTATGCAATGGCGCATTTGATTCGATTGCAACTGTTTTGTATGCACTTGTATATGTATATGTCCGTATGCAGCACGGGTATAGTGAACAAAACAGCAACAAATTGCAATTGAAATGGACATTGGAAAGGCAATCAAAGCATTGTGCTTGCAACACATTGCATATATATGAAGAGGAACAGATAATTTGTATGGCTACTATGTGTGGTTGTATGCATGCCACCAAACTATGGATTCCTGTCTGGACGGGATATCCCGAGAGCATAGATGTCACGTAACTGCGCGTATCGTCGCCAGCGTGCGACAATAAAACAGTGGAGGGGAGTAGAGTAGGCAAACTGAGTCATCCTGTATCTGTCTGTGTTCGTCATACTCACACATCTGCATATCGTTGCATTGATATTTAGACTTTTAGATTGCTTTTGCCAATTTCTACTCGCATTTCCGCTGCAATCCCAGCCACATTCGCTGTTCAATGAAATTTTCGATTTGTTCACTTGTTTATTCTCTCATTTACACATTCATTCAAGCATTTGTTCAATCAATACACTATTCATTCTGCCATTGATTCGCCGCATCATCAATGAGCCATCCAATTTATCCGCCTTCCTCTTTAACCGTGTGCTGTGCAACCGCTGACCTCTTGCAACATTTTTCATTTACTCTCTTTCTAGCACCAATTTTCTTCTACTTTTCTGTATGTACATTTTTTACTTGCACACATACGCACTCACATCTTCCATTGGCAATTTCGCAGATTGCCTCCACTGTCCATGTCATCGTCCATGCAACACGCAATATTTTGGCCACATACGAACCCAAATGCCACATATCGATATGCATACATACGTGCCACATGCACAAAACAGCATTTCCCATTTCCAATCAAATTCTGATTGCAAGTTGTATGTGAATGCAAACGCAAACACAAAAGTCGAAAAATAGCAAGACAGTCAATCCATGCGGCCAAGCGGGGGAAAAGCGGTTAAAATGTTGAGGAAGAAAAAAAAGTCTACCAATGTGAGGAAAAAACAGAAGAAGATGAATAAAAAGCAGAGATGCAGTGGTTAGAGCAAAAACAAGTAACTGAAGAGCGTAGAAATTTACAACAACAAATTGCTTTGGTCGTAGGAGTAAAATATTTTTTTTTTCTTCGATACCAATTGCAATTGCAATGATCAGTTTCAGCAAGCCATTTTCATGTTTTCATTTATCTGTTCTTTTTCTTATTTCTTTCTCCTCTTCTGGTGATTGTCGCACTTTTTTCTGTGCATTTTATCTTGCTTAGCGCAGTGATGGTGAGGCCAACAATGCTTATTTGCCAATTCACACATTCGAACACAATCTCATATTACTGTTAAATGCAAATAGTGTATGAATGTGCAGGGGTGGATTGATAAGTACGATTTTTCAGTTTTTATTGAAAATATAAGTAATGTGAGAAGATTTTTCTACTTTAAAAAGAATGCTTTTTAGTTTCGACTAGTCTGGTATGATGTGATAAAATATTAGTTATCGATATTATTATAATGTGTCATATAATGTGAAATGCAATGATTTGATATAACATGATATGATGATGTGTGATATGATTTGTCGTAATGTGATGAAATATGTGTTGATATGATATGTCTTTGGATGATGTGATGTGATATGTTATGATATCTTTTCGTAGGATGTGATGTGATATGATACGATATCTTTTCGTATGATGTGATATGATATAATATGATATCTTTTCATATGATGTGATGTGATATAATATGATATCTTTTCATATGATGTGATGTTATATAATATGATATCCTTTCATATGATGTGATGTGATATGATATTTTATCTTTTCATATGATGTGATGTGATATAATATGATATCTTTTCATATGATGTGATATGACATAATATGATATCTTTTCATATGATGTGATGTGATATAATATGATATCTTTTCATATGATGTGATATGACATAATATGATATCTTTTCATATGATGTGATGTGATATAATATGATATCTTTTCATATGATGTGATATGACATAATATGATATCTTTTCATATGATGTGATGTGACATAATATGATATCTTTTCATATGATGTGATGTTATATAATATGATATCCTTCCATATGATGTGATGTGACATAATATGATATCTTTTCATATGATGTGATGTTATATAATATGATATCCTTCCATATGATGTGATGTGATATGATATTTTATCTTTTCGTATGATGTGTTGTGATATGATATTTTATCTTTTTATATGATGTGATACGATATTATATCTATTCGTATGATGTGATGTGATATGATAGCTACCGATTTTAAATAATGTAATATGATTTGATGATAGGATATGAAATGATATCGTATGATATAATCTAATATCACATGATGTTATATGATATGAAAGACAGTATGTGACATGATTTTGTACGATATTAGCTGACATCATCATGTCATGTACGATATGATGAATATGTTATGATGTGGCGTAATAAGATATTATAGGATATGATGTGATGTGACGCGATATAAAATGATATGATATGTTATGTTGTGATATGATATAATCTGATATAATTACTATATAATATGATATGACATGATCTGATATAATGTAATGTTATACATTATTAAATGACATGATGTGGTATACTTTGATGTGATACATGTATTCTGTAAAAGCAAAGCCGGACCTTACATTTTCCAGAATTATCACGCGACCACTGTAATAGTGTAATTTGTATGTACACTTTTTTACATGATTCTGCTCAATTTTCGAGCAAATTTTCATTTTCTTCACAACACACTTACATAACACTTACTATGATAATCTACAAATTGCAAATAAGCAACGTCGCTGTCGGCGCCGGCGTCACTAGACGAAGAGTTTCTTTCAAAATGCAAACAAATGCTTTTACAAATCGTTTGCATATTTGTAGGCGCATACAGGCATGAATGTGTAAATTTTCACTGTAAAACAACAACAATAAGCCATAGTTGTTTGCTGTTTTTTTCTCCTTTACTTCGTAGTGTTTCTTCCTTGTTGTTTGTTTCATTTATGGGTTTTCTCATCTTTTGGCAATGAAATTGCAAAAATTTCCAACTCATTCGTTCTGGCAAGCCGATAAATGTGCATGGATTGAGTGATGGTGGGACACTGTAAGGGTTCTGCAACAATAATATTGCGTATTCATTGCAGTTGAGTACACAGATTGTTTGTTGTTGAGTTTTTGTGTACCAGAGCTGCAGATATTGCTGATATATGTATGTATGTAGGTATGTATGTAAAACTGTGTTTGTGTTTAGTAATTTACACATTCATTATGCTTTTGGCAAACAAAAGCATTTTTTTTTGAGAAAATTAGAATTGAAGGAATATAAACAAGTATCTATGAAATTCGTCTGAGTTCTAACACATTGAAATCCGAATACTTTTTAAAAGTTAGAAAAATCTTAAATTTAATAAAACAAAAAACAAAAAAGAGTAAAAAATTTATTAAAATATTCTCTGTAATGCTTATTATTTTCTAAAATTAACTGAACAAAACTTTTCAAAATATAGTGAATAAAATTACACAATTTTACTTTCACTCTATTTCTAGTCATCAAAATTTAATTAGCTTAGCTGCTAATAATTTTATTAAACTCAACAGACTAAATAGTGTCATAATTTAATTTGTAAGCTAATTAAAACCGCAATGCAACAAATAAGTGCACATTTTATTTGTCACATGTGTATTTGCACTAACACACTAAATATGCACTCACAAATTGAGCTAATTAAAAATTAACACGTAAATTTAATTTGCAAATACAAAAACCCTACACAAATCCTCAAAGCGACAATTATTAGGATGCAGAAATTTCGAAAATAAATAATAATAATTTTTAATAAACATTATAATGGAATAAAGAAAAATAAAATAAAAATTATTCAAATAAAATAAATAAAATAAAATAAAGTACATAAAATAAAAAAAATAATAATAAATGAAAAAATAGATAAAAATAAATTAAAGAAGAACAAAATAAAATGATTTCTTTTTTAGGCGGAGGGGAGAAGAAAAATGCCTACCACCTCCACCATATACTGTATTTTAATTTAAATATACTAATTTATGTAAACTCAATTAAATTTAAGTTAATCGAATTAAATGATTTTAAATGAATTAAAATTTAGTGGAACTCAATTTAATTCTGTTACATTAATCTAAACAAATCTACGACTATTAATTAAATTAAAATATATTAAAATATATTTATAAGCTGAACTTACTTTCATTCCACAATTATTATGAGGCAGCGAAAGATGACTTTGGCTTGCAGCAAATTAAAATATTTTAATATTAACCATTAAAGATTTGATAAAAATGTAAGAAAAATTATTTAAATGGCTTTATAAACTTTAATTAAAGTCTGCATTCATTTAATATAATTAACTAAAGCCATTTGCATTTAAATATGAAACCTAATTTTACAATAAAAGATTTAAATGTGTTAACACCTTTGCTCTTAATTTATGTTTGTGAATTCAAACAGCTTTCACTCTCTCTCTCTCTCTCGATTTTTATTTCCTCGCGCTAAAATTGAACAAATCAATTTGATACGCTACATTGCCATTAAAAGTGCTTTTAATTAATATGCATTGCATACATTTAGGCACATTGTCATTTTAGCGCGTAAATTGCTGACAGCTGTTGTTAGTGACATATCAACTGCGGCAACAACAACAACAATTATAAGAACAAATGCAGTAAAGTCAACATTAATACACACACGTCGGCTTTCGTATATGTATATGTACGTGTATATATTTAACACTAATAACAGTGATGACAGAAATGTAAAGATCTACTTCTGCTGCAACCATCCGTTTGCCAAAAGTGACAATGCGTTGATAATTTGACAGTTAAATGTTTAATTGTGCAGTCAAAAAGTAAACACATGACAAAAGTGCACATACATACAAACACACGATTAAGTTGAAGTAGTACATATACCATATATGCAAATGTGCTTCATATATTTCCACACAAACTTCTCGATTAGAATATGAGAGAAAGGTATTTTAGTAAAAATGAATGAATTTTTTATATCTATCTCTCATCTCCAATCATTTTGTGACAACCTCAAATTATAATGTACCTATTTGATCATACGCCCTGTTGCCCTTCACTGTCACTAATTATCGCTCGTACTCAATTATTCCCATGTAAATAAGTTTGAAGTAAATTAAAAGATTATTTTTTTCAAATCGCCTAAACCGTCCATTAAACGCAGCTGGACTAAATTTAATTACTTTTAAGCCATTCCCAAAATCAAATGAGCGTTGCTATTAGCTATTACTTAAATATGCCACACACATACATATAGAGAAGCTTTCATGTCATGCCTAAACACGTGCCTATCAATATCAATTAGCCATCACTAATAGCCAATGGAACATACCGATAAACATACAATTAACATTCATATATGTATGTATGTATATACGTATAGAGAAATGTCGCACGTTCCATGTTGCACGCAGTTTGCATGTTGAAAATTTGCCAATTTCTAATAAAACATTTCATGCACGACGCGCTTTACAATTATCATAAATTGTCAACAAAAACCTAATTAAATTAATGCACTTCAATTAGTACAATGTGAACCTAACCAATTAACATGATTGCGGAGGGAAGAGAGAGAAAGAGAGAGAGAGATAAAATATCTGCTCCCTTTGTAGGTGTGTGGGAGTATATTTGGACGCATAGTGGGTTACTTATATTAAAGAGAAAAATAAATAACTAAATAGACTAACAAAAATAAAATAAAACTAAATTAAATTAAAATAAATTAAATTAACTTAAAATAAATTTAAAAAAATTAATATAAAATAAATTAAACTAATTTAAATAAAACTAAATAAAATTAAATTAAATTAAAATAAACTAATTTAAATAAAGCTAATAAAAAAAATTAAATTAAATTAAACTAAATTAAATTAATTTTAAATATAATAAAATTAAATTAGCGCACTTAGTAGTTGTTGGTTAATAATGAATTCAATAATACAACAACCGATTACGTGGCTGATGTTGGCACAGTGGTAGAGCACTCGCCTGTTAACTCAAGATCCCTTCAAGATTCGTTCCCAGCCATAAGAAGTCTGATGAGGAGATGTGGTGAGCTTCGAAGCATCTGTCACTTCTATCATTTTTGTGTAATAAAAAATATTCAATTCATACAAACAAATCTAGTCTTTCGCTTATTAAAAATTTAAAAAAATACAATAAATTAAATTAATTAAATTAAAGTATATTAGATAAAAATAAATAAAATAAAATAAAATAATATTAAACTACATTAAACTAGATTAAATAAAATAAAATTAATTAAGTAAAATAAAATTAAATTAAAATAAATTAAATTAAATTAAATTAAATTAACATAAACTATTTAAATAAAATTAATTTGAATTAAATAAAATTAAATAAACATAAACTATTTAATTTAAATTAAACTAAATTAAACTAAAATAAATTAAATTAAAATAAATTAAATTAAATAAACCTATATTAAATTAACGTTAAATACAATAAAATTAAATTAAACTAAATTAAAATAGTTTTAACAATACCAAATTAAATTAAATAATAATAATAACCAAAATAATAAAAATATAAATCAAACAAAACTAAATAAATAAAAAATAACGAAATAAAATTAAATAATTTAAAAAAAATAAAATTAAATAAGCTAAAGGAAAATAAAATTAAATAAAAATATAAAATTAAACAAAACAAAATTAAATTAAAATTAATATAATGAAAGTGGCCATTTCTAGAGTATCGGTAGTATATGGCTCCCTGTTGAAAGGGAGAATTTACTTTTCTACGCAGCGCATGTTTTTTCCGAGTGCGTATAATATTGCATTCTATTACAAAACCATTGCTTTCCCGTCCACCAGCAAGCCGGAGGAAGGAAATTTCAATGCTTCTCCTTTATTATTCTGTTACTTTTTCAACACATTGCTCTTGCATTTGCCTTCCCCATTGCAAGCTGCCAATGTTGACT
>JAWMAG010000013.1:10962500-10965000 GCA_037013455.1 Ceratitis rosa | reverse complement strand
TGGCAAATGTCATGCTGCAGCTTCAGCACGAGTTGCAACAGTCTGTGAGCTGAGCTGAAGTTGAGTTTGTTGACTTTGCGGTTGAAAGCGTATTTTTTATTTATTTTATTTTTATTTCTTTGGTTTCCTTATATGTTTTTATTGTTGTTGCTATTATTATTATTATTATTATTATTATTACTAGTATTTTTGTTATTTTATTCTATTTTATTTTATTTTATTTTATTTTATTTGGCTGCTACGCAACACGGAAATGACAGTGTGGAAGTTTGCCAAAAAATTTTCGGTACCCAAAATTTATGTACGTATGGTACATATATATGTATGTATCTAGGTGCAAGACCACGAAGGATGAATGCAGCAATACTCCAAAATACATAAGTGTGCATAAGTTCATTTTTATATGTATAAATATTTTTATATATATATGTGTGTGTGTGTGTGTGTGTGTGACATTTGCTTTCTACAGTCACACAGGATGCTGCAATATTTTCGGTTCGTTTGTCAGCGCCAACTGGTAGCAAAAGTGAATGAACTCAGGCGACAGCAGCTTTTTTATGCTTGACTGTAGTGGCAGCCAAACTGACGTTCGCCCTTCTCTCTCTCTCTCTCTCTCTATCTCTGTGGTTGTATGAGTGCATATATGTATATTTGTTGGTGTGGAAATATTGTCGTTCGAATTTAAAACGAATTTGGAAATTTATTAGATTTAATTTAAAAATTGAAGAAGTTATGAATCAATATATTTATTTCTCTTTTTTTTTGTCGCAGAAAAAGTGTTTAAATGTTTGAAGTCTACAAAAAATGTAAAAACTGGAATTTTAAGGCCATTATTGTCGTAAAAAAAAATTATTAAGTCTCCTATAAAAGGTAGAAGGTCATATCCTTTGTTGCAAGTTGGTTAAATTTATAGTATAGAGTCAGAGCTTACTCTATAAATCTTAGTCACGAGTCGTTCGCAGGCGCAAGCCATTGCCGGTGATCAACAAAGTAAACAGCAATGACTTCTTAAACTATTAGACTCAGTCGACGAATGCTTATTTAAGCTACGAATTCACTGTACTGTCAGCTCTAACCAGGTTGGCCGTGTCTACAAAGTAGTAATTGCTTATCTCACGCATAATACTTAGCCACTGAGAAAGCTTAGAGATGTCTAGTGATGGATCTGACTTCAGCGCTGCACTGCTACTAGTTATAGCATACCTATTATCCGACCCACAAGTGGGTTAAAATTAATAAAAAACTAAATAGAAGTATAATTTTCTATGTAGACAACTTCCCTGACTCACATTTCGCTGGTTTAGTGGTAACTCTGATATAAGAAGAAGTAGCCAGACTTTGCATGAGTATGCTGAGGCTTTAAGGGGAGCTTACGTGTAGTGAAAGCTTTTGATAGGAGGTGTCTTATGCCAACTTCATGAGACTATACATCTCATTTTTTAATATATACATAGGGCTGAAGTTTCAAAAGAAGCTAAGGAAAGTTACAGTCTTCTGTCTTCGAGCTAGATAATAGATTATATACCTCTAGAAGCAATAGCTGAGCGCTTATCTAAAGAACATATAAGAGCAAAAAAGTTCCTTCGCACATATACAGAGAGTTGAAGCTTCAAAACGCGATGGTTTTCGGAGACAGCATAATTTCACCCTCCTACTGAATATGTTAGAGCAAAATAATTATTTCCAAAATCGAGGGAGAATTGGTTCCTTCTGGACTCTTACTAAGGTACGTCTCTGGCGATAAGTGTGTCTTTGGCTTACTCATGGCTGTCATTTTGAAACCCTGTCAGTTTAGTGATATGATGACGCTCAGCTTCTATAAATTTCTCGACATTAGTCACAATCTAACGGAGCTTCGGTTCTTTGATAGAGTTATTGAACCTAATGTACCTAAGGTCTAGAAGCCCTCAAAAGTGTTACCTTTTTTTCAAGTAGATCTTCTGTCTAACAAAACTGGCTCTGAACATCTGAAAGTATATTCAGACTGACACTATCTGGGAAGATAACTCTGAGTTATCCTATATACGAGTATATGTGGATATTTTTCATCAACAATTTTGAAGCGGCTTAAAGTAAACTGTAGGTCTCTGCATTTGCAAGAAAAGCATTAAAGCTAACACCACGAAATGGAAGAGAAGCTCGGCTTTCAATCATATTAGAGGCTTAGAGGGAGAATATCCATATAAGAGCTGCCCGATAGGATGGCTTGAGGCATATACAATAGGTTCCCTCCATCCATCCAAATGCATTTTCAAAATGAGCTTTTAAAAGGTTTGATATTTTTTTCAGCGCGTTATTTTATAAGCATTGTGAAACTATTTATAGGCATGTCAAAAGCTTAAAAATATTGTGCTAGACTATCCGTAAGCTTCAACAACTCTCCTTTATTCTTTTAATATTAAAATCCTTGTATGACCAGTGTCTAACTAATCACGAAAGTATATCTTACAGCCAAGCTATACCGCAGTAACTATTGTGCACTACTCCCACTACATTCTTA
>JAWMAG010000013.1:10957500-10960000 GCA_037013455.1 Ceratitis rosa | reverse complement strand
TTTTCTAAAATTATGTTTTTATATTTAGTTTGGCATAAAATAATAATAATAGAAACCTAAAAAAAATGTAAGAAATTTGGAAACAAGTTGTAAAAAAGGAAATTTTCGAACCATCAACACAGATCGGGAATTTTTAGAGTGGAGTATTATCAAAGTAAAGCTTTTTTAAGTTGTATTATGAACAATACCATACGTACGGTATAATGAAACGATAGCTTCATTATGAATTATATCTAGTGGAGCAAAAAGAAGCAAAGAGTAGTAGGTATACATATAATTTAATCAAGCAGAATATGTATTTTAAGGCTACACACTTCCAATGCCTGGGTACATGGAAATCCTTTTCTTCTCTTTATATATCCCACGCAAAACGGAGAACTCCACAAATGTATACATGTAGAAAATTGCGCCACATATAAATTCCTGTTAGCGTTAAGCAATAAACTTGTCTCCGTGGACAAATTAAAAATAAAAGCTTTCCTCCACAGATAAATAGGAAAAAGAGAAATGCGTGGAAAAGACACACGAACTAAAATACTCCTGCTTGAAAATTGTAAATAGCACATACGAGTATATAAACGAAAACACTTTCACTTTTGCATTTTGCATTTGTATTCCCAATATAAAAAGTATTAATAGAAATGTGCAAAATACAATTAAAATTTTATCGCCCAACACCAAAGTAATTATCACGAAACACAAATGGCGGAAAGCATGGAAAGTGCTTATACGAATTTTAACTGAATTCTCTTTGTACTCTCATTTAATTGGTGGGAGAAAGTAATTGCGGGCAAGAAGAATGCTAAAAACAAAGTAAAAATAATAGCATCGAAATTAGAATTTGACACAATTTCAGTTTTTAAACTTTTAATCTAAAGCATAATAATTAAAGTTAATTTTTATTCTATTTTTATGTTAATTTAATTTTATTTTATTTTGATTTTTTTATTCATTTTATTTTTTAATTTTATTCATTTAGTTTATTTTATTTTATTTTATTTTATTTTACTTTATTTTATTTAATTTATAATATTTTATTTTATTTTATTTTATTTTATTTTATTTTAATTTATTTTATTTTAATTTATTTTATTTTATTTTATTTTATTTTATTTTATTTTATTTTATTTTATTTTATTTTATTTATTTTTTTTTTCAACCAGCAACTTTACCATATATTTGCCTTTATCAATATGCCGGCCTCATATTATCTCGACTGTAAACCAATAAATCATTTCAACACTCAAATCACTGTCAAAAATGCCAACACACACATATAATCAAACACTGATGTTGTTAACCTTTTTTCAATCACTTCCACTGCTTTAACAGAATACCTTCTTTACTGACACTGATAATTTCCCAACCAGTTGATGCGCAACTACAAAGGAAGGCATTAGGAAACTAGAGAAGAAAACCAAAATAAAAAAAATTATAGAGTCAAGCGGAAATAATAGAAAATACAGAAATTTATATAAATATTACGAGGACGAGTTTATTTATATGTGTGCTTATAAGCAAGCGCCCATGGGCATCAGTGGCGCGGTAAAGCTATGGCAAATACCTAAAATCAAAAATGAATATGATGAAAGTCTAATCAAGCGACATTAATATGAGTTCATTAACGGTTGGGTAAACATATTGTATACGAGCAATAAAATGAGAGGGCATTGTGCATTGGGATATCATAGTAGGAAAAGAAGTTTAGTGGTACTAATCAAATATAAATTTTAAGTATGTTTTACATAAATATAAAAGACAGGAAAACAATTATAACACACGTCTTATATATATTTAATGATTTTATTACACTTTAGTTTGTTTTATTTCCTTTATTAATTTTTTTACTTTATTTTTTTTTATTTGATTTCAATTTATTATATTTTTATGTCGCTTAATTTCTATAAGTTTTATATAATTTTGTTTTATATTATTTTATTTGGTTTAATTAAATTTTATTTTAATATTTTTTATTTAATTTTTTTATTTTATTTTATATTATTTCATTTTAATTCATTTTATTTAATTTCATGTTATTTTAATTTATTTCATTTAAATTTATTATTTTAATTCACATTTTTTTATTTTATATATTTATTTTCTTGTACTCATTTTTTTTATTTCATTATATTAAAAATTACTTTGTTATATTTTAAATTATGGTGTTTTATTATTTTCTTATCATTTTATTTTGTTTTCCTTTATTTTATTTTAAATAATTTTATTTAATCTTATTTAATTTAAAATCAATTTATGTCATTATAATTTTAATAGATTTATTTTGTTTTTTTGAATTTCATTTTTGTTTTAATTCACTTTATCATATTTTTTTTTTGTTTTCCGCTGTTCTATTTTATTTTTTTTTTATTATATTCTTTTACTTAGGTTTTTTGTCTTATTTTTTATTGTGTTGTATTTTATTTTGTTTTACTTTATTTTATTTTAAATTATTATATTTTAATCTGATTTTATTTAAATTTAATTTATTTCATTTTGATTC